>WWET01004508.1:62651-93868 GCA_011038615.1 Limnodynastes dumerilii | reverse complement strand
TTACATTCCCGTCCCGCCCTGGTGATGGTGTAGGGTATTAACATATGTCTGTTTTGAGCTTTTGAAGTGAGAAGACACAGGAAGGAGGAGGTGACGTTATATACCCTGGGTCTTCTTTTCTGTGAGGCTCCGGTTTCATTTACTCCGCCAGCACAGCACTTACATTCCCGCCCTGGTGATGGTGTAGGGTATTAACATATGTCTGTTTTGAGCTTTTGAAGTGAGAAGACACAGGAAGGAGGAGGTGACGTTATATACCCTGGGTCTTCTTTTCTTTCCTGTGAGGCTCCAAGCAGGGAGGATTAACCCTTTGGTGGTGCTGTCATGGTGGAGTAAATGAAACCACATTAACAGGTAATAATCTGTAATTTTTTAATTATTTGATTTCTTTGATTTGTGACAACTGTGTGATAACATTACGTATGAATAAGTTTTGCTTTTTTACTAGTGGCCACAGAAACTCAGAGAATTGAGTTATATTGATCATTTCCACCAAAACTCATTTTTCATAACATACTTTGATAGTTAGAATTGAATCTTTGTCTTCATAACGTACCTTGATAGACAAAACTAATATTAATTCTGTTATTGTGCATGTCATAAAGTATAATTTGACAAGGGGCATCAATAATGGAAAAGGAAATCAATTATGAATCTTCTCCTGAAATAAGGGAATTTCTGTATGGGGAAGATATAATGAAGGGGATGTCTAAACTGTTCATTAAGTATGGTTGACCAGTACGCAGTACTTTGGATCCAAAATTACTACAACAGATGATGAAAGAAATGTCTGCGTATATTGTGAAAAACTGATTACAAGAAAGATGTGAAATTTGTCTTGAAACTGTAGAAATATTGTTGTTGGAAAAAGAAAGTGATGATGTATAATTGTGGCATTAGAAAAGATTTCAGAATGTTGCAAAGTGTGAGAGTTGGATTCCTCCAGGTGAGGTAATTTGTATGGAACAAGCATGTAGAGAAAGATAGGATTCAGAAAGTTAGAACTTGGGTGCCTAGTCCAGTAAGAAATATTGGGAGTTGTGTACAGATTGCAAAAGTGTTGAAACAGACAAGATGTAAGAGACTTCTACATAAATTGTAAAGAAATAAGTGTAACACATGTATTTTTGTTAAAAATGTTTTAGTTTTTTTGTTGTCAGTAGCTCCCCTTCTCCTTACTTTGCAGATAAGAGTTTATGAACAGAGAAGGGGTTTTTTAGTAAATGCATATAAGAATATCTATTTTCATTTGAAATACATTGTTGAATTATTGTTATTCTGTCATGATTTAGGTTTTATTGGAAAACTGTTTTTGTTTTGTTTTGTTCTTTTTAAAGTGAACATCATTTTAAGGTTTTGACAATGCAGATATTGCTTTGTTGGTATACAGTCCACTCTGTAAGATCAGCGGGCTTATAGCTAATGCAAGTTGGTTATGAATAATGATTCTTGTTGTTTGCTTCAGATAAAGCAGGCAGGGTATATACTATGATGTGGATTGTGGTGCTACGCACTTTTGTCATGATTTGGAGAGGAATTCATTGTTTAAATTTGATAATTAAAAGTCTGTGAAAAATTGTACTGTGTGCTAGAATTATGTTGAGACTGAGGCCCTGACATTAAGAAAAAGATGAAACTATTTATTCGGGAAGTGATTTAGTTGTGAAAGAGAAAATGTGTTGTTTGTTGCTTTTTGTTTATTGATAAACTTTTTGTTTAATGAGAATTCTAATGATTAAATTTAGTTGAAATGTTGTTTTGGCCGTTTTCTTACAAGTGTGTTTTGTTGTGTGTTTTTACGACTATGGGAGCATATTAGTTGTGCGGGCTCACAATACTGATTTCTTTCCATTAGATCGTCTCTATGTTGAATTTTTATTTTATATAGAGTAAAGTTTGAGTTTTCTTTAAACTAGTGGGTTCATATCATGCTGATTGTTATACAAAGTGCTAACTGTTTTTACAAAGATTTGCTGCTCAGAGTATCAGCACTTGGCTTTCCAAGCTATGACTTACTCTTTTATCTTTTTTGTCAAGCGAAATGCCATAGGAGTTTTAACATAAAAATAAAAAGAAATTGACTTTTAAAATTGTAATGGGCATGAAACTTGGAGGGGATGGGCAGATTCTTAAAGAAACATTGCCTCTCCCTGTTCAATTGATAGATGGAAGCGTGATACAAACTACTCTGTTTGTCCTGTTAATTTGTTAGGAGCAGACCTGCTAGCAACCTTAGAGGCTGCTATTGTATACAAAGATGGAGAGGTTAAACTTAATCTCCGTCCCGGGCTGGATAAAATTGTAGCCTATGACACCTTTGTTTACATGACTGGTGTCATTACAGAAATAAAAAGTTAGAGTAAGAGGACACACAAGCAGGGAAGAAAAAAACACAACTTTTTCAAATTATGATCATGATTGTTCTGAATTAATGAGGATTGAGCTTACAGCAGACATAACATTTTATGTTGATGGTGTACCTCATAAAGGGTATGCTGTGACAACAGACACAAAAACACTTGTTGCTTATTCACCCCCCCCCCCTGAATGTGAGCACATGAAGCTGAATTGAAAGCACTAGCTTCAGCATGTCTCTATGCTGAGGGACAAACTGTGAACATATACACTGATTCCATATATACTTTTGGCATAAGCCCATGATTATGGCCCCATATGGAAAAGTAGAGATTTTGTAGACTCATCAGGACAACCGGTGAGACATGCAGATCACATTAGGTCACTATTTGCTGCTTCTCAGATGCCAGCCAAATTAGCAATGATCGAGGTAAAGGCACACACTAGAAAGAAAAAAACAGATGTCCTAGGCAATGCCTTAGCTGATGCCGCTGCCAGACAAGCCACATTAAAGCCCATTCCTGCCCATGTTTCTTATTGTTTAAGAAATGGCCTTTGTTATCATTGTGAAAAAAGGGACACATCAGAAGGGACCGTCTCAACCTAAATCTTCCTAGAGCAGAGATTCTCATTCCCCTGAGCGAGCCCAAGTCAGGATAGGAATACAGCCCCAGTGTTCCCTCATGCCTACTGTTGATAAAACTGTTTGATAATGTAACAGATGATTTATATTAGATATTAGACATAGTAACAAAATAGATATAGTTCCATAGCAAAGTTTTGCAACTGCACAAATTAGTGCTGGAATATTTGATAGCCTCAGAAGGAGGCATGTGTTAGGTTGTAGGATCAGTAGAGATTAGATAATTAAATCCACCGCACTAGCTTAATCATAGTTGGGCTATCTTTCGAACAGGGAAAACAAAGGGGAGGGGGCACAAAAAACATGACCCACAAAAGACAGCTGCTTAAAAGTGCAGTCCCAAAACATAACCCTTAAATTCACAGAATGCAGAAAGAAATATAAGTAAAAAATAACCTTTAATAAATACATTATGTTAAAAAATTATATGAACAAAAAGACAGCTTGGGGTGAAATATATCAAATTGTTGGCAGATGACAGAAAACCATGTTTATCACATAGCGGCAACAAAAAAGACAGATGCCATACAAATAGAAAACATTAGGAAACACAACACGCTCATAGGACCCCCTAAACTCAAATAGCAGGAACCTAACCCTAGAAAACAGGACACACTAGCGGCCTCACGGCCTGCGCTTCGCCTATTACCAAGGCCTGTATACTGTCACTTCCTGTCCTAAAAGAAAAAAATCAGGTCCAAAGCAAAGTGTAGAGCGGTCAAGATACAGTCATCGCAAGGCACCTCACCAGTGCACGTGGAGAAGGTGTGCAGTCCATCCAACACGCGTTTCGCTGGGTTGTCGGCTTTTTCAAAGAGCTGTGGCACATGTAAGGTAAGAGGGCGTCTTTATAGCCCGGTTATCCAATCAAGTGGCTTGTAAAACTACATAATAGATTATAGCACCTGTGCTCTGCATTCTGAGAAAGAAACAAAGTGTTAAATAATAAAAATAGGAAACAAAAAGTTACAATATAGAAATCAATGTGTTTATTATAGCAATGGCTGCATTAGAAAATAACTTTTGGTAGAAAAGACACAAAATAAATAAAGACAGAGAGCGAAAAACTAATGGAATATATGGACCAAAAAGGGAATAGCAAATATATTATGGGGTTAAATTAGAAAATAATAATGCACGGAAAAACATCTTATGTAGTAAATATTTAATAACAAAAAGGATTTCGTTATCGTCTCGGAAAAGACTATTTATAGGAAAAATTTGAACTCACATACCCACATATCATAAAGCCGGAGCTCTAACCCCTTGGCTGCCAAAGCTCATATTATAATAGCAGTATGAGAATGGTCTATAACAAGGTTCATGTTAGTGATCTTAAAGCAATAAGAAAAAAAGAAAAACAGTAGGAAAAATTGTACGAAAAAAAGGTAAAATGAAAATGAATAAATCACATAGCCCAAAATTGAAATGGCCAAAAACATAATTTTACAAGGCAGATGCCCTGACCACTGTACCAGAGATAGTCATGTCAGAGATCTGACAAAGGATGTAATATGTAAATATTTAAAGCAGTCCAAAAACCAGACATATAAAAACTCAAAAAGATATATGGAGTAAAAGAAATCCAATTATGAATCCATTTTTCAAATACATAATTTTGAAAACTATTATAACAAACAATAAAATACTAATGATGATAAAAAAGAAAACTACTATAACAAAATATAAATAAAATTCAGACATCAAAAATATAACCACCAAAAAAATATAACCACCAAAAACATTAATATATTATGATTGTAAAAATGGAGAAAAATTAATTGCCTCATTTAGGCCATATGGTGAGGCAGTGTTAAGCATGAACCTCACGTTGAAGTAGCGTTACATCTATATTGCCACCTCGAATATTTGTGTGGACTTGTTCTAATATGTAGGCCCTGAGGCCTCTGGAATCGCAATTTATGTTTAAGCAAAAAATGTCTTGCTATGGGAGTCAAGATTTTAAAGTTATCTTTGTCCCTTTGGCTGTTACGTATTGAGCCAAGATGTTCAAGTAGACGGATTTTGAATCTCCTAATAGTTTTCCGAACATAGCGTAGATGACAGGGACAGGTTAACACATAAATAACATGCGTAGAATTGCAATTAAAAAAATCTTTAATCGTGTGTGTTGTATTAAACCTATCACAGAACATCAGGTATTCGACATGTAGGAACATGCTTTACAATTATTGCATGGGTAGGATCCTTGATATTTAGACCTGGTTGACTGCTGGCTAGAAAAATGGCTAGAGACCAAAGAGTCTTTGATGTTTGCTGGTCTTCTCCAGCAGATTGGAATTCTGTCACCGAGAACTGCTTTATACACAGTGATAATACACTAGTGATAATAGGATGGTATTTGTTAAGAATTCTTATTATATTACCCTATTTATCGCAATAATTAGCTATAAAACGGATAATTTTTGGAGGATCGTCTCTACGTTATGGGTAGATAAGTTGATCCCGGGGAGTAATTACTATCTCATTATAAGTTTTCCTCAAAAGGCCCAGGCTGTAGGCTCTAGAAAGGAGGCGTTGTTGTAGTTCCTTTGCCTTTTGTTTAAAGTCCGTTTTGGTGGAGCAATTTCTCCTCAAACGTAAGTATTCACCCTTTGGAATGTTTTTCCAACTGAGGATGGGTGAAAACTATTAAAATGGAGTACACTATTAGTAGCGGTTGGTGTTCGAAAGAGAGGTAGTAATGATATATCCGTCTTGTCCTACTGCAATAGTTAGGTCCAAGAAGTCGACATTCAATAAGCTCTTGTATACTGTCAGATGTAAGTTGAGGTTATTAAAGTTCAAAAAAATGAATAAAGGAGTCCAAAGTATTCTCATCCCCCTGACACAGGAGCAGGATGTCGTCAATGTAGCGAAGCCCGACGAGCACACTGGGCAAGTATAGCTCGCTGGCCTCGCCAAAGACGATATCCTGCTCCCATTTGCCCAGATCTAAGTTGGCATATGATGGGGCACAGGCTGTGTGAAACTTTCATTGAAAGTAAAATAATTGTGCGACAAAATTAAGCTAGTGCGGTGGATTTAATTATCTATTCTCTACTGATTTATTTGGGGGGGTCTCTTGTAAATTCCCCCTCTCTTCTAATTTCCCAAGCACAGCTTTATTTATATTATTCTGTTGTTTTGTATGCAATGGCTACTTTCAGCATCAGTCTGTGCCCATGGCCGGTCTGCAGGTAAAACCTTCCATTGAAAGTAAAATAATTGTGCGACAAAACAAAGTCAAGTAAATCAAGAATGAATGCATTATGTGAAGCATCACTATTCATTCGAAGGAAGTAAGCCATTGCATAAAGTCCCTGTTCATGACAGATCGAGGTGTATAACGACTCAACGTCGAGTGTGACTAACCAGGTACCTTTTGGAACTTGCATATCAGCTAAATGGGATAGTAAGTCAGCAGTATCTCTCAAATAGGAGGGCAGGGCTACCACAAAAGGTCTTAAGAAAATATCTATAAATTTACTGGCATTCTGAGACCCGTTGCCTGATAGAATCGGTCTGCCAGGTGGTTTTGAACTACATTTATGTACCTTGGGTAAAAGGTATAATGTAGCTACTTTGGGGCATTCGACATTCAGGAACTTATAATCATCACTATAATGATGTCAGACTGTTTGGCTTTTGTAATCGTATTTCGATAGGTCTTAAGAAAATAAGTTGTCAGATTTGAAAAAAGACATCTATAACAAGCCGTGCCCTGCAGTTGTCACATTGCTTCCGTGGTGTACATCTCGATTGGCCACGAGACAATATTGCCCCCCTTGTCGGAGGGCTTGATGATTATATGCCATGATTTCAATTCAGATAGGGCTGACCGTTGGTCTTTGGACAAGTTGGTAGAAGGATAAGAATGAATCAAAGATAAAAATAGAAGATCCAGATCTCTGGATACTGAATTTTTAAAGGTAAATAATTCTGGAAACTTATGTAGGTCTGCAAAAAAGGTTAACTTTTTTCTAGGAGGTTTAGGAGGTTTGTCTTCGTTAGTCAAACTCTCCAAAATGGAGATTGCTTCTAGATCATCTGAATCAAGGGGGGGGACTAGGTATGTCATAATCAGGCGCTGTATGCAATTTATATAGGGCTGATTTACGTAAAAATAAATATAAATCTTTTTCCCAGGGAAAACGTTGAAAAGGAGCCTCTGGGCAAAAAGAAAGGCCCATACTGAGAACAGAAAGGTGATGTTTATTAAGAATATTATTTAATAAGTTTATAATTTTTAAAGAGTCATAAGCAGATATACCTTTTAATATCATCTCCAATTGCGTGTGTCCCGTCGTCCTGTAATCTGGTAGTTGTTTCTTGGGTTTGCAATTGCTCCTCCGGACCTTGTGATAATTGTATTCGGCATGTGGCCTCTTCCTAAAAAACTAGGAGTACTGGCAGAGGTAGGGTTAAAATTAGATCCAGACATTTGAATTTTTCTACCCTCATCTTCCTCTCTTGATTCGGTTTCTGAACTAGAAGGGGTATTACAAATAACTTTCGCATTGGTTTTGTCATTGAAGTCACACCAAGTATATACTCTATTATTTGAGAAGTCATCCTTATCCCTTCAAAATTTTGATTTTTTCTTGAAACTGAAATTTTTCTCAAAGGTCTCCATATCTGTCTTGAACTTAATATATTGGGATTGAAAAGTCTCTAGATTTTCAAATTCTTTTAACTCGTCAGAGGTCTTTTTGATATCCTGATCTAATTTGGTAAGGGTCAATTCATCATGTTTGACTAATACCGTCAGAAGTTCAGTCGAGCATCTGGTTAGTATGGATTCCCATTCGTCCTGCAGGGCCTGTGTGGCCAATTCATATGTGGAAAAGACGAGGTCTCAGGGGGTGATTTTATGACGAATGTTACTGTTGCTCATTGACAGATTCCAAAGTGTTTTGGTCTGTTTAATGAGTAAACGTCTTAAAGTGGATAATAACTTTGGCCAATCCTTGTCTTCATCAATTATTGATGTATTATCACTAAGCAAAAAATCTTCAGTTTCTTTACATAGGCATCTATGACGTTCTGATAAGTCATAAGTCATGACTGATGCTGAAAGTAGCCATTGCATACACAAAACAACAGAATAATATAAATAAAGCTGTGCCGGGGAAATTAGAAGAGAGGAGGAATATACAAGAGTCACCCCCCCAAAAAAAATCAGAGTATAGATAATTAAATCCACCACACTAGCTTATTTTTGTCACACAATTATTTTACTTTCAATGGAAGGTTTTATCTGCAGACCAGCGGAATGGCCATGGACACAGTCTGTGCCCCATCATATGCCAACTTACATCTGGGCAAATGGGAGCAGGATGTCGTTTTTGGCGAGGCCAGCAAACTATACTTGCCCAGTGTGCTCGTCTGGCTTTGCTACATTGACGACATCCTGCTCCTGTGGCAGGGGGATGACCCTATCTTAGACTCCTTTATTCATTTTTTGAACTGTAATAACCTCAACTTACATCTGACAGTACACAAGAGCTTATCGAATGTCGACTTCTTGGACCTAACTATTGCAGTAGGACAAGACGGATATATCATTACTAACTCTGTTTGAAAACCAACTGCTACTAATAGTGTACTCCATTTTAATAGTTTTCACCCATCCTCAGTTAGAAAAAACACCCCAAAGGGTGAATACTTAAGCTTGAGGCAAAACTGCTCCACCAAAACGGACTTTAAACAAAAGGCAAAGGAACTACAACAACAGCTCCTTTCTCGAGGCTACAGCCCGGGCCTTTTGAGAAAAATTTACAATGAGATAGTAATTACTCCCCGGGATCAACTTATCTACCCACAACGTAGAAACGATCCTCCAAAAATTATCAGATTTATAGGTAATTATTGCAATAAATCGGATAATATGATAAGAATTCTTAACAAATACATCCTATTATCACTAGTAATCCTGTGTATAAAGCAGTTCTCGGTGACAGAATTCCAATCTGCTGGCGAAGTCCACCAAACATCAAAGACTCTTTAGTCTCTAGCCATTTTTCTAGCCAGCAGTCAACCAGGTCTAAATATCAAGGATCCTACCCATGCAATAATTGTAGAGCATGTTCCTACATGTCGAAAACCATGACATTCTGTGATAGGTTTAATACCACACACACGATTAAAGATTTCTTTAATTGCAATTCTACGCATGTTATTTATGTGTTAACCTGTCCCTGTCATCTACGCTATGTTCGGAAAACTATTAGGAGATTCAAAATCAGTCTACTTGAACATCTTGGCTCAATACGTAACAGCCAAAGGGACAAAGATCACTTTAAAATCATGACTCCCATAGCAAGACATTTTTTGCTTAAACATAATTGCGATTCCAGAGGCCTCAGGGCCTACATATTAGAACAAGTCCACACAAATATTCAAGGCGGCAATATAGATGTAACGCTACTTCAACGTGAGGTTCATGCTTAACACTGCCTCACCATATGGCCTAAATGAGGCAATTAATTTTTCTCCATTTTTACAATCATAATATATTAATGTTTTTGGTGGTTATATTTTTTTGGTGGTTATATTTTTGATGTCTGAATTTTATTTATATTTTGTTATAGTAGTTTTCTTTTTTATCATCATTAGTATTTTATTGTTTGTTATAATAGTTTTCAAAATTATGTATTTGAAAAATGGATTCATAATTGGATTTCTTTTACTCCATATATCTTTTTGAGTTTTTATATGTCTGGTTTTTGGACTGCTTTAAATATTTACATATTACATCCTTTGTCAGATCTCTGACATGACTATCTCTGGTACAGTGGTCAGGGCATCTGCCTTGTAAAATTATGTTTTTTGGCCATTTCAGTTTTGGGCTATGTGATTTATTCATTTTCATTTTACCTTTTTTTCCTACAATTTTTTCTAGATAAGGATTTATTTATAATAAAACAATGGTTTAAGGAAGTTCTAGGAAATTTATTTTTGTATTTTTTTCTTCTTAATTTTTTGGCCAAGTACTTAACAGGAATATGTATAGTTAGTGTAGGGTAACACTGCGCCTGGATAGTGTAGTATTTATAATCCTGATAGGTATGATATCCAATTAAAGTGCACGAACAGGGAATAAGTGGCATAAAGCCAAGACGAAATGCATAGGGTAGATACAAACAATCAAACCTTGCCTTTTGAAGTCATACCCCTCTGCAATCCTGTGGCACGCACCCCGGACTTTATCGCTAGCTAAGTGGATCAGGCGGCGGGAGAGACGGCACGGCCGTGCGCAGCTCGAGGAGAAGGCAACGGCATAGCTAAGCTCTATAAATGCTTTATTTTTAATGCTATATGGTACGCATTTTAATTACTGCTAGTAAAGGATATTTTTAACACTTACCACGAGTGTTCCGGAATCTGTATATATATCAATATAGCATAGCTATTAGCTCCATGTTTTAGCACTGTTGAAATCAATATTGGTTTACAGCTTACACCATTTGGTGAAGGACTTTTTCTATTTTCCACTTATATATGTATTTTTTTTCGTTTGACCTATTTATCTATTTATTTATCCACTGTGTTTATCATCGATTTAAGTTATTGATTATCTATTTTTCGTATATATTTTTTACTTACCTAATTGGTTATTGTGCACTATTTCCCAGTATGATTCACTAAGGGTGTAAAAGTATTGCATCTAATACTACACTTAGAACTTGTAATTATTTTCTCCCACTTATTCCCTGTTCGAGCACTTTAATTGGATATCATACCTATCACGATTATAAATACTACACTATCCAGGTGCAGTGTTACCCTACACTAACTAAAACTACTATTATTCAGACTCCTGACACCAGGGAGCCTAACTGGATACACTAGCAGCCCTGATTATCTTCAGGTGGATAAGTCATTATACTAGGATACTCATTTGTTTAATAGAGGCGCTGGGATCCTTTCCGTCTTGTAAATATAGGAATATGTATAGATTCAACTATTCAGACCTTGTAATACTTCAATGCTGATTATACTGTTTTTCTAAATGTCCTAAGATTACTAACTTGGACTTTTATAGACCACTTTTATACTGTCAGTATAGTAGGAACCTTGACAGCCTAGTGGCTAGAGTATCTGCTCTGTAATATGTGGGTCTGTGAGTTTGAATCTTTTCTATGCAGAATTTTTCTGAGATGAATTTATTTACAAAAATCTATTTACGAAAATCCTTGATTAATTACACTGTTTTTCTTTTTTTCTTATTGCTTTAAGATCACTAACTTGGACCTTCTTATAGACCATTCTCATGTTGCTCATATAATATGAGCTTTGGCAGCCTAGGGGTTAGAGCTCTGGCTTTACAATATGTGGGTATGTGAGTTTGAATTTTTCCTATATATAGTCTTTTCCGAGACAAATTTATATAATCAAATCCTTTTTGTTATTAAATATTTATTACTTATGACGTTTTTCCGTGCATTATTATTTTCTAATTTAACCCCATAATATATTTGATATTCACTTTTTGGTCCATATATTCCATTCGTTTTTTGCTGTTTTCATTTATTTTGTGTCTTTTCTACCAAAGTTATTTTCTAGTGCAGCCATTGCTATAATAAACACATAGATTTATTTATTGTTTTTTTTTCCTATTTTTATTATTTGACACTTTGTTTCTTTCTCAGAATGCAGGGCACAGGTGCCATAATCTATTATGTAGTTTTACAAGCCACTTGATTGGATATAAAGACGCCCTCTTATCTTACATGTGCCTCAGCTCCTTGAAAAAGCCAATAACCCGGCCAAACGCACGTTGGACGGACCGCACACCTTCTCCATATGCACTGGTGAGGTGCCTTGCGATGACTGGATCCTGACCGCTCTACACTTTGCTTTGGACCTGATTTTTTTTTCTTTTAGGACAGGAAGGGACACTATACTGGCCTTGGTAATAGGCGAAGTGCAGGCCGTGAGGCTTCTAGTGTGTCCTGTTTTCTAGGGTCAGGTTCCTTCTATTTGAGTTTAGGGGATCCTATGAGCGTGTTGTGTTTCCTAATGTTTTCTATTGGTATGGCATCTGTCTTTTTTGCTGCCACTATGTGATACACATGGTTTTCTGTAATTTGCCAACAATTTGATATATTTCGCCTCAAGCTGTCTATCATTGTTTATATAATTTTTTAACAATGTATTTATTAAAGGTTATTTTTTTTACTTATTTCTTTCTGCATTCTGTGAATTTAAGGGTTATGTTTTGGGACTAGTGCACTTTTAAGCAGCTGTCTTTTGTGGGTCATGTCTTTTGTGCCCCCTCCCCTTTGTTTTCCCAGGTTATAGGATAAGCCTGTTGTAATTATATTCCTGATAATTTTACTGAGCTCATATGTGGGCACATGCAAAAGATCACTGAAATGAAAGAATAATTTATTAAAATTTGTTAATTAAAATTAAAGAATTTGTTAAAAAGACTCATACTATAAATCCATGGAAAGGGTTAAATGAAGGTTGGCTCCCATGGTTAAATTCAAATATTTAGTTTAAAGGTCTAATTATATTGTTAATGGGAACATTAGAAACTGTAGAGAAAGAGGTTGTACTGATCCTAATATTGTATATATGCTTTAAGATTTTGATGTGTATTATTTCAAAGTGTATTAAGACAAGGTGTTCTTTTTCCAAGGAATCCAAAGATGAAATCCCAATTCTTGTTGCAATTGCCCGGCTGTCTGAACCGTACACTGATTTGCATTTTTGTCCAGCCTGTGGATAACCTTGCTCCAATGGGGTCTGTCAAGAATGTGCAGGAAATGACTAACATCCATCCAGAAGCAACAAGAACCCCTGAGAGAAATATGGACAATCTTGTTAGGATCAGAGGGTATTTGGTTCGACCAGCAGATGTGAAAGAATCTAAAGATTCCAATATAAAAGGGATACTAGAGACTTTATATATTTGAATGTAGGGTCTGTATTGGGGCTAAATACCTATATTAGGCAGGGACAGAATATTAATTTAATCAAAAGAGAGGTTTATGAAATTGAATAAAGTGGCAGCTATGTTGTAACAAGAATCCATTTTGTTTTTAGCATCCATTTTGTATATTGCTTCAAGTCCCCCTCCTTTTATCGCTTAGAATGGGGGGTTGATGTGCAGCTGGGATTTGTTCAAATATAACTGCATAGTTTGTGTTGTGGGCAGCTGTGAGACTCAAGGTCTTTTAGAACTTAGATGGTAAGATACGGTTATCAATTAACTTGTATAGAGCAGCCATTTTATGGTCATACAATAGATTGCTTCATAGAATTTATGTGATTTAGATTGTTATTAGAAACGTGCAAAACACAAGGTAAGGGCATGGGCAAGTAGCCAAGCAGAACATCTCTAATTGGTTAGTCGTCTTCTCTATGTGATTGGCCTAAGGCCGTTTTGCAGAAACTTCCCGAAAAACAGTGCCATATATGTACGCATGTAACCTTAATAAAGTAGAATAATGTTTTTGACTGAATGAGCCTGTGTCTGTCAACTGTTCTCCTGTGCTGTGAATGATGAATCCTCTATGTGACTATATTTAAACTTGGATCCATGAATCTATCTGAGCTAATAGATTTAACAGGTCTAAGACATATTTTTTTATTAGTAGCACACCATGTGCAATCATACTGTTAAGTACACAAATAATATAGCATAGACAGTGATGCCTAATATAGAATAGCAAGTCTCAACATCTAATATCTGTTTTCTCATAGATCAATGTTTGTTATAGAAATATAAGAGGGTCTTTAAATGTGTGAGAAAGTTGGCTCTTAATTGGAGATGGAAAGGTGTTTAGGTAGCATTCCAGACAATTCACTTTGAACAATACTGGAGAAGAAAATTTGAATACAGCAGAAATTCCACAAGGGAACATTCCAAACAAAAAGAATATAACTATAAAAAAAAAAAAAAAGAGGGAGAAGAGGAAGAGGTAAAAAGACTGCAGATATGTAAAAAAAAAAATCCTGTACAAAATTAGTATTACAAAAAAAGATAACCCAAATGATGACACCAAGATTTATAATCTAAGTAGTCATGTTCTTTGATGGATAGATAAGGGTCCTAAAAAAAGAACTAAAATTTACCCCCCATTTTTTGGGTATCAGAAATATGAAAAATAATGACAAAAATATAGAAAATAAGGAAGAAGTGAATGTAGAACTAGAGACTGATACAAAAAAATTTTATTGAAACTTTTTATCGGTTTATCCAAAAATAAACATACATTTGAACATGCTTTGAAATTACATGCTTTGAAATTATAACATACCAAATACACAATAAACTGTTTTGTACATTTTGATATGAAATTACAAACAGTAAGTGATTTAAACAAGTAATCTGTTACCTCTGTTACCTCGTGCCACTTTGCATACAAAAACAAAAAAAAGAAATAGTTTGGGGAAAAATATATACAATCAAGCAGTCACTGCTGTTATTTTTGCAATGTTATCAAATAAGTTAAATTGTTTGTTCCTAAACAAAGCTATCTAACACTTAACTAATAAACCCCTCCTGTAGTCCACCCACCCATTTATCAAACTACTTTGCATACGCTGTTTATTTATTTTATTTATTTATAAAACGTTTTTTATATAGTGCCAGCAGATTATGTAGCGCTTTACAATTTAACAATCATTATAACAAGACTGGGTGGATACGGAGAGACTAGGGGCTGGATCCAGATTTAAGAAGGAGCTTAAAATTAAAAGAGGAAGGTTACACATGGCCAAAACCATGTTAATTTCAGGGGGAGTCAATTTAATTGTATACTTTGCATGCAGAGATATATCTTTGAATTGTTTACTGCACTCAGATACTGACCAGCTTTACTATCACACTGTTATTTAGACTTGGGATAGGAAACATCACCTCTCAACCCTAAAACTGTTTGCAACAGATGAAATATGACTCCCCTGCAATCAACATGGTTTAGACCAGGAGTAACTTTCCTCTCTTAGGACTTGATTCACACTTAAGAATTTGTATGATTTTAGGTGTGCATATTTAAGAATGGATGTACTGCGCATGCGTAGTAACTTTTATATACGGTATTTGCGTTGGACTGAAGCTTGCAATTTTCGTGCTTATACACTACAAACTTAAAATCTGTAGGTACGTAGTAACATACGCAAGAATGGGTGTTCCATGCATAATGAACTCGGCAGATCCGAAGATTTGGTTGGAGAGAGGCATTTAAATGACCAAATGAAGGTGCGGTTATGCAGTTCCGAAGTAGACGCCCTACGCATTCAAATGCGAACCTACAGTTAAGGGAGCCCTATGGCACTCGTAAGTCACATAAGAACCTGAAAACCAGGGGCATGCCGAGGGAGTTTCATTGCTATTAGTTGTGTGTATTTAGGAACCTATCGCGTTTTTAAGTGTGAATCAGGTCCTTAATTTCAAGCTCCTTCTTAAGTCTGGATCCAGCCCTGCCCACAAGGATATATTCTATAGGACATTAAAGATTGATACATAAGGACAAGTGCTATATATCACACAATGGACCATCCAGCATGTAAAGTAAAAGTGTTAGGTTCTCTGTATGATCCAGTCACACAGAATTGTTAGTAGCAAGACAGAATAATTCCACGGAAGTCCTGTAACTGGAAATCAGAGCATTTGTTTAGAGTAGAGGAGAGAAACAGGTCCTTTGAAGATCTAAGAGAGCCAGCTGGGATATATCTTGAGATGAGTGAAGATATGCATGTGGGTGCAGTGTTATTTATAGCTTTCTAAGTTAGCGAAAGGATTTTGTAGCGATTGGCAGAGTGGAGCAGCTCTAGAAGAGCGTTTTGCAAGAAAAATCAGTCTAGTCAGTCTGCATGCAATATTTATTGTAGGGAAGTAGTTTTATAATGTGGGAGTCCAATGAGAAGAGCATTGCAATAATCAATGCGAGAGATGATTTGTGCATGAATTAGAGTTTTAGCAGTGTCTTGTATGAGATATTTGTGTATTCTGTAAATGTTTATTAGATGTATGTAACAGGAGTTAGAAACAGTTTGTTTATATGGAACAAAGGACAGTTCAGAGTCAAGGGTGACACCTAAGCATTGAGCTTTATGAGTAGGGATTATATCATTGTTGTCAACAGAGATGGAGAGACCGGGTGGGTGACTTTTATTGGCAGGTTGAAATATTATTAGTTCTATTTTTGAAACATTGAATTTGAGATAGCGGGAGGACATCCAATATGAAATAGCAGAGAGACATTAATTTACCCAGCCAAACACAGATGGGGAGAGATCAGGAGTGGACAGGTAGATTTTTGTATCCTCTGCATACAGATTATACTGAAAGCCAAATGACTGTATTAGTTGTTCAAGGGAAGTGGTTTAGATAGAGAAGAGCAATGGACCCAACACTGAGCCTTGTTGTACTCCAACACATAGGGGAAGAGCAGAGAAGGTGGATCCAGAAAAGCGAACACTGAAAGAGCGATTAGATAAGTAGGATGTGAACCAGAAAAGAGCCATGTCCTGAATACCCTGGGATACAGAGACAAGAATAGAGCAGATACTTCCTCTTCATCTGGGTTTTGGAATGAGGACGTGATGCCAGAATGTGACGGAAAGGGTCTGAGCAGTATATTAGTTGATGAGGGGTTGAAAAATTACAATTCCTGTCTGATCTTGTCAATTTTGTCCTTAAAGTACAATGCAAGCTCTTGGAAACAGATGGAAGTTGGTGGATTTTGTACAGGAGGGCTCAGTAGAAAGTTAAATGTACTAAAGAGGCATTTGGGGTTAGAAGCATTTGGGAAATGAGTTTATGAAAGTAGGATTGTCCAGAGCATTTTGATAAGTGTTGGTTTAAGTCAAATGGTCTTGGGGAGCATGAAATACACGTCAGGTTTGTGTTTCCATATTGTACCATGCCTGATGATGGGGATGTCATGGTGTATGAGGGGTAGCTGGAGTGACTTCATCAAGGGCATCTGCTAGGGTTTTGTTAAGGTGAGATACTGCCATATTAGGAGATTGGAAATTAGGAACTGTGGAAAGAAGTTGTTGCACAGATTGAGAAACTTGGTCAACATTAATGGAATTAAGATTTCTACATTTAGAGCTAGTGGGTGAAAGGTTGCAAGAAATAAGGTGATGGTCTGAGAAAGGGTGAGGAGAGTTCATAAAATCAGAGACTGAGCATAGAATAAAAGATCAATGCAATTGCCATCCATATAAGTAGAAGAATGACTCCACAGGGAGAGGTCAAGAGATGAGGTTAGAGAGAAAAGCTTAGAGGAATCAGAAGATGAATGATTTTTAATGTGGATGTTAAAATCATCTAGAATAATAGTAGACATCTCAGAGGATAAGAAATGAGGGAGCCATGCCGAGAAGTATTGTAGAAAATGTTGGCAATATGCATTGGGGATAGATCTTAGCCTCACGCAGAAAGAAAGGATTGAAGATTCGAACAGTAAGTACTTCAAAGGATGTGAAATTATGTGAAGGGACATTGGAGGAGCGTTAGTTGCCATCCAGTTCCTTGCCATGCAAACCTTTACGATAAAATATAAACCATTTATATATTATTGGAAATCTCTACCCATTACTTCATCTAATTGTAATCCAAATATACATACAGCTAGAGCGCTAGTAACTAATTAGGTCCTCTGCCCAAAGACCCATCAAAAATGTCCAAGACGAAAGAGTACTAGTCAATGCTAAGACCTAGGGCCAGATTCAAAGATCCGTATTTGAGGCTAGTTACGTGTGTATTTTTAGGATCGGATCAACTGCGCATGCATAGTAACTATGTACGTAGTTTACGTTGACTATACACACAGAAGTGCCTAACGGACGTGCATGTGAATCGCATTTGAGGACATATGCACGGAAATCAGACGTACTGGAAAATTGACATAAAAGTGGGTGGGTGACAGACAGACTGGGTGGGTGGGTAAGAGGGCATTTAAATAAACGCATGGAGGCACGGTTGTCAAGAATCACAGACGGAGCACATATACGCACGTAAGTACACACGGAAAGAACAGAGTGGTCTATGGACTCTTAAGTCACCAACCACATGTCCGGGAGAGGGGAGTTTCGGGGTTGTTGGTGAGTGTTACCTTGCTCCGGCCGTGCTTATAATTGCGTACCTTTAAAAAACAGATTTCTGAATAAGCCCCCTAGTAATTAAAAATAAACCCATTGAACACATTGCTTAGAAAAAAGTTATCATATTATTAATACACCTCAAAATATAACAATTAAAATTATTTAACATTTAATGACATGGAAATGACCATAAATAATATGTATGCTCACCCTTGTTAAATGGTATACAAAAAGCAATTGGTAATGTTAGTGTTGGCAGCAGGGATTATTATAAACACCCTTGCAAATTATAACTCAATCTGAAGTTAATAAAAAAAAACTCAAATTCCAGATATGAACAGTAATAAGAGGAACAAGGCATGTTGTCAGCAGTAGTATATCCAATTTATCAATAGTTGGTCCAATTGCAATACGGCAGCCGTTAGTAATATCAACTCCACAGAGTTGTAGATTTAGGAATGAAGACCTTGGGCCAGATTTATTAAGCTGCGGGTATGGAAAAGGGGAGATCTTGCAACCAATCAGATTCTAGATGACATTCTCAAGTATGTAATAATAAAGTGAGAGTTACAATTTGGTTACTATAGGCAACATCTCCACTTTTCCAAACCCGCAGCTTAGTAAATATGGTCCCTTGTGTGCCAATAGTAACCACTGCTGTCCTCCACTAATATTATGGATTGGAGTTGGTCAAATCGTTTCAGCACCTTAATTAAGCACAATCACAAAAAAAGAAACAAATATTTATGGGACAAGAGGGATTTTTTTTTAGAAAATTGCATATTCCCGTGGAAGAAAAATAGTGGTAAAAAACAAACACATGTAACTAAACAACATAATTACACAACATCTGAGTGTGAATCATCTGATAGTGAGGCCCCTCAAAATCGTGTTAACAATACACGTATAGCAGCAAATATCATGCCTTCATCTAATAATGATTTTTTAGGTTTAAGAAAGGATTAGATACATTTTTAGCAGAAAAGGACATCCAGGGTTACCAGGATCACTAATTTAAATAAAGGACAGTAGTGGAGCAAGGGAGAAATGTATGTATTTATTTATCTTATGATTGCAACAGTTTGGAGGTTGTGGATTAACTTCAAATATAAAGATAGGGATCACAGGAGATCCAAAATAGGTTGAACTTGATGGACTGTTGTCTTTTTTCAACCTCATCAACTATGTAACTATGTAGGTATAGAAACATCAGAAACCAAATCTAGCACAAAAAAGCCTAGGAGAGGGCATCATGTACAATACAAGATTATAATTCAGTGGGAAGAGAAGAGGTCGAGGGTGTCCTTGCAGGAGACCCCAGTGATGCAAGAAGCGCTAAACTCCTTATGAATTGTTAAGATATCCTCTATAGATCTGAAAGCTGAACACATTTCACTTCTGAATAGAGGCTTATCCTTTTCCCCCTCGACTAATTTTGATCCCTTCACTATAGAGAAAAATCTTTTTCTATTTTCTCGTAAACTTTTGTTATACAAATTCTTTAAGATGAAGGATGTAAATGCTGATATATATGGGAAGATGTCGCTAATAATCTTGACCTCTTTCCTGACTCAGATGAACAAGGGAGTCTTCGTATTTTATAATCCTTGCAGGATGAAAATATTGTACTCAACAAATTATCTAACCTAGAATTTTAATCTAACTTTTGTCCGGATTATCGTGTCTGTCCATTAGTTGCTATTTTTCAGAAAGTTGTGTCCAAAGAAATTGATGATCTATTTAGAAGAATAAGAGGCAACTTTGTTCCATCAAACCTTACGGTGGGGAACGGAAAGCCATGACAGAGATCCAATCTTGGAACGCTATCATCAAACCTTCGGATAAAGGAGGTAATTTAGTAATTTGGCACAACAGAAGCTTATAGACAATTCCTGGATTCACAATGTTATAAACAGGTTATGTTTGACCCTACAAAAAAGTTTTTGATCCAATATTATAGATTAATTGATGAGGCCAGAAGTGTTAATATCATTACAAAGAAAGAATGTAAGTTCCTACAAGTATCTAATCCTTGTGTTGCCACGTTCTACTTATTGCCCAAATTACACAATAATGAAAAAGTTTCCCCCGGCTGACCAATAATGTCGGTCATTGGCAACTTGACAGAACCTGCCAGTTAATTCCTAGATTACCAAGTTAGGGAATATGCCTATGCCCTACCATCGTACACGAGAGACACACCAGATATTCTAACTACAATCAATGGGATCTTTCAGATGATATGTGGCTCGCCAAATTAGATGTGGTGGCTCTCTATGCATTAAGCATGATTTTGGGCTTAACTGCTGTTAGACATTTTCTATCTGAAAATGGCAACAATGAATTATTGGATTTTGTACTTGATTTATTAACATTTGTATTGTCTCACAATTACTTTATTTTGACCATAAGTATTTTATTCAACAGCAGGGGACTGCTATGGGCGCGGTGTGCGCACAAACGTACGCAAACCTTTTTCTTGGATGGTGGAAGAGCCAATTTGTATACAAGCTGGAAGCATTCTTACCCCATGTAGCTTTATGGGCCAGATATATTGACGACATTTTTGTCATATGGGAAGGTCCAAAAAGTAAGTTGATGGAATTTATAGATACCTTAAATGATAATTAGTTTAATATCCACCTTACTCAAACTATTGATAAAAAGTGTGTAAATTTCTTAGATATTACAATCAAAGTTCCCCCAAACAGATAAGTATTGCAAAACTACGATGAATAGTTTGCTTTTTAAAACCAGTACCAACATCCAGCCACGATTAGGGGTATCCCCCGGGGAGAATTTCTCTGCACTAGACATAACTGCTCAGGAACTTAGTAGTAGCCTTGTGGATAGAGGATATAGTAGGCGCTCCATTAAAAAAAGCATATTGGCAGTGTAAAAAACGTAACCGTAACAAATAATTTTATGCTAATCAAGTGAAGGAAAATTATAACAAAATACGTTTTGTGACAGACTTCTCCAACCAATGGCGAGAAATTGAGAGGATATTAAATAAACATCTACCCATTTTGGGCACAGATCAAGAATTAACTGAAAAATTAGGTGACAAGGGGCAATATGCAGAACTACGGTCGCATTGCATTTGTGGCCGGAGTTTTCAGCAATGTGTTACTGCGCATGCGCAGTAATTTTGTTACGTAATCTACATTACTTTTTGCAACGTAGATTGCGTATACGCGGTCTTAAAGACTGTTCTGCATACGGCCCAAGTTCAGCATTAGCTGGCGTCACTCTAAAAACTTACGTGACCATTTTGTAAGAAGCCATTTTGTAAGGAAGGGTGATATTAAAAAGAAAATACAAGGATCTTACCCCTGCAGTCACTGTTCTATATGCAAATACATGCAACCAACTAAAGAATTCTCTAATAGATTTGGACATACACGTGATATCCTCTATTATCAATTGTTCGACTAAGAGAGTAATTTACTGTTTAATTTGCCCTTGCTCACAGATCTATGTAGGCATGACTAAACAATCTTTGAGGATGAGACACTCCCGAAGTATTGGAATGCACCCAAGGATCAAGCTGCCTTTAAACCCTTAACCAGTGTGGTCAAACACTTCCTAATGTGTCATAACAGTTGCCTTAATGGGACTATTATGTTTGGCATGTACAAACTGGCTAATGATAAACGAGGGGGGGATGTCAGTGGTCAACTTCATAAGATCGAGGATAAATATATTTACCTTATGAACTCAGTATGGGCCTGATCCAGACCTACGCATGAGAGCGGAGCGTATTACCGCTTCAGCGTAAAAACTTTCACTCCCATGACACTCCCCTTACCTTTACCTTCCCTATCCCTGGCTGAACCCTACCTTAACTTTTCCCGGCGACTGTACAAATTTTCATAGCGACGCGCTGATCGTACCGGGCTAAGCACGCCCATACTGTACAATTTAAATGGCTCCCCCCGCCTAACTTCCCTAACTCCAGCGTCCGTACTAACTTCATAATATAAACGCCCCGTCATCCGAAAATACGCAAAGAATATGGACGCCTGAGTCGCCACTACGAAAAGGTCTCTGGTACGACCGGAAGTTGTCACACTGCACATGCGCAGTGCGTTTTTTCTGCCGATTTTATGCTTACGACAAGCGTAGGTCTGGATCAGGCCCTATGTCCTTACGGACTTAATGAAAAATTTGAATTCTCTGCATATTTATGATTTTTTTCTATTCCATCTTATTTCTTAGCACAATTTGTTTAGAGGCTATGGAGAATTAAATAACCACTTTACTTTTCATATCGATGTTAGCTCTTTAGTGTCCAATTTACTGTATGAACAGACAGGAGTTTAATATATATTATAGGGCATGATTGTCTATATTGTTCAATTAATTTTTATAACTTAGGAATTCACCTGACATATAACATTGGCACTAGTGCTTTAATTTAATACTCTGTCCAGTTAATAATTGTATATACTGACCGATATTGAGATTACGGGGTACTCTGGTCTCATTAATGAAAAGCAACATAGCTCATAGACCAATAGCCCTTTTTTTCTTATTTTGATGGTGCTTGCAATGTTCTAGTAATGGAACTGCAGAATTCTATGCAGAATTGCACTGTAACTAACTGTCCCTCTGTTTTTTATTTATTTTTATCTAATTGCCGCAAAATATACCAAGGACACAATTAACCAAACAGTTGTATCATCTTTAATATAGAATAGTGGAATTTGCCATCTAGATTGGTATTCTACTTATATGTACTAGCAGATGGGGGGGCTGTGTGGCACTTTTTGACCTTTTCATCCACTGACAATTGGGTGTTTTTTATTCTTGCTTTGGCTCAATTGTTTTAAAGCTTTGTAATTATGGAATTTGATTAACGGACAATGAGACTGTCTTTGACATAAAGTGGTAGTACTTGCCCTTTAAATGGTAGGATATTTCTAACCCTGTTGCCCATATAATGGAGGCAACAGAATATTAGCTACTATTTCTCTATATGGATCAAGAAACTGTGGTCTCATTGGGCCTGATCCAGACCTACGCATGAGAGCGGAGCGTATTATCGCTCCAGCGTAAAAACTTTCACTCCCACGACACTCCCCTTACCTTTACCTCCGTACGCCGGCTGAACTCCACCTTAACTTTTCCCAGCGTCGGTACGAATTTTCGTAGCGATGCGCTGATCGTACCGGACTAAGCACGCCCATACTGTACAATTTAAATGGCTCCCCCGCCTACATTCCCTAACTCCAGCATCCGTACTAACTTCGTAATATAAACACGCCCCGTCGTCGGAAAAAACGCAAAGAATACGGATGCCTGAATTGCCGCTACGAAAACGTCTTTGGTACGACTGGAAGTTGTCACTCTGCACATGCGCAGTACGTTTTTTCTGCCGAATTTCCGCTTACGACCAGCGTACGATCGATTGCGAGCGTAGGTCTGGATCAGGCCCATTATCTAAATCATACAAGCATTACTTAGCTTTGTTCTATCATTGGGCCTGATCCAGGCCTAGTTAAGTGCATGAACTTAGTTACTCCTGGGCTAAACCATGTTGATTTTAGTGGAGTCATATTTCATTTGTTGCAAAGAGTATTAGAGTTGAGAGGTGATGCTTCCTATCCCAAGTCAAAATAACAGTGTTATAGTAAAGCTGGTCAGTATCTGTGTGCAGTAAGCAATTCAAAGATATATCCCTGCATGCAAAGAATACAATTTATTTGACTCCCCCTGAAATCAACATGGGTTAGCCCAGGAGTAACTAAGTTCAAGCACTTAACTAGGTCTGGATCAGGCCCATTGTCTTTTTCAGTTTCACTAATGTAAGCAAATAACTCTCTGTTTTAAACAAGTTGAAAGTTTTCATAAATAAATAGTACTGAGGTATAACGTATAATGATCTCCTAAATCCCCCCTTTAAATCATGTGATCATACACAATAGTTTTTTCACGTATTTATTCCATAGCGGCAGTATTTGCAACAAAATAATAGAATTACAATATTCTTTACTGTTATGTACTTCATACTGACTTTGTTTATGCTTAGCTTGCAGTGCTATCGCTACCTTGACTCTCCTCATACTCAGCTGCTGCAAATGTAATTACCGATTCTCCGACATTCAAGCAATCAGCTGTTCAACTGTGTGATATAAAGACACCTCTCCAAGATAGATGCTACGCCTTGAAAAAGCGCCTATAGCAAAACACGTGTCGGTCTCGCTGACACGCTGCTCCAAACCCCAGCACGAATACTTTTTCTCTCTACTTATTATGCTGTTTTTTTTGCTGTGTATGCTGGCCACTTCAGGTAGGGTTAGATAGCGGCTCCCCTGTAGAGTGAAGCACCACCGTGAGGTGGTCTTTTTGTTTATTTTCTTTGATTTCTATTTTAAATGCAGGGATTAAGTATGGCCATTTATGCAATAGATATACTGATGTTTTTTGAATCAAGTGGAGCAGTGGTCTGTGTTTCTCTCAATTCTTTTTAATATGTATATGTCCTTGTGATTCTTGTGTTCTTGATGTCTCTTTTTTTAATTATGCTGAGATTTATTCTCTATTATATTTAGCTTTAATAAAGACATACAGATTTTTTGAATATATTCAGGTTTGGAGTGCACCATTTTTTATATTGGTCTTAGTGGGTTCTGTATTCCTATTTTTGTGTGTTTGATCTTATTTACATGCTTTATAGTACTGCAGGCCAAGAATCAGATTATTTTATTGTATGGACTCATTTAAAAACTTGTGCCCTGTGTTACATCCTGCAGTATGGCAGCAGCGTATAATTTTATCATAGTTCTATAGCTGGATACTCCTGTCCATGTTTCCTCTGCAGAATTCCTTCTTGCTAGGGATCCTAGTTGATTACCTCACAGCTGGGATGCCCTAGCTGAGGATTTGGCTGTATGTGTTCAGCAGTCAATGGGGATATGGTTCGTTTTGAGTGCCCTGTTCCTGCTGTCCTCCTGTGTCTTCCCAGTTGTTATTCTGTTACTCTTACACAGCCGCCACTCTCTCCCCTTGCTAGTGGGTGTGTCCTTGCTATGTGCAGTGTGATTTCCCCTGTCTGTTGTTATCCCATTAGTGGATAACAGTCTTGTGTATTCAGTATTCCTATACTGGTTAATAGCTGTGCTTTACCATCTGCACTGCTCTGTTTACCGTGTTAACCCCATCTCCACTCCAGTCCTGTAGTAGTTAATTTCTGTACTTTAACTTCAGCACTAAACAGTTTATACTGTTCATTCCATAAGCACTCTTGTCTTGTACTGGTTATTTCTGTGCTAGCTCTACAATACTATCTCTTAGCTTTCAAGTTGTCTGTTCCTCAGTCCTGTACTGGTACCTTTTCTGTGTCTGGTTCTCAGCCTACTCTGCAGTACCTTTCCTCTGGTCACAGTACTGCGTTATTGGTTACTGCCTACCAGGGGCCGCGACCTTCTGGTTGTCCTGCAGCCCAGACTATACCCACATTCACTCTAGTGAATACCAGGCCCCAGTTAGACTCCAGCATCGTAACACCCTGCAATCAGATATCAGTAGCTAGCGGGGCTGTAACTCAGCCTTGGGTTAAAGTCCAAGCGGTTATTTTTGGATCGGTCCTCCTTTGAAATAAATTAATATGTATCGGACCAACGCATTTCGTCTAGGCTTACAAGCCCTTAATTACTTTCTCAGGGGGTAATACATGCATTACATTTACACATACACACAACACATACATGCATAACATACAAAATGGTATACCAAAAGGAGAAAGAAAAAGCACATAGTAATCTGGGGCACTCCAACATATACAGTTCATAGAAATATGAAATAATAAATAATCACATTTTATATTTATTAGTAAAATGTGAATATTAAAAATAATGATTTTTATGAATGTTTTTTTTTTTTTTTTAATCTCTATTTGTTTTTGAAAAGTGTTAAATCTAGTGGCAGGAAATGTCAAGGGTCTGAATTGCCCCCAAAAACGCTCCTCCCTGTTCCATACATTGAAAGGCCTGAACGGGGATGTGGCTTTTCTTCAAGAGACCCACTTCGTGCGCACCCGTCACCCGGAGCTCCAAACTCTACCCTCTGTCTTTCCATGCCTGCGATGCAGCGCATAAATCTAAGGGTGTTGCAATTCTTTTTTCCAGGCGAGTCCAGTTCGTCCCCTCCCACACCTATGCAGACCCAGAGGGTAGGTTCCTGATCTTAGTGGGGGAATTGGATAACATTTCCTACACCTTTGCCAACGTCTACGCACCAAACCAAAACCAGTCCGCGTTTTTTGGGTCTTTCGCCGCCTTCCTTTCCCTCCATCGGAGGGGTAGGGTGGTGGTGGCGGGCGATTTTAACGCGGTCCCTGATTGCCACCTGGACAGGTCTGCCCCCACCCCAGCCCCTTCGCGCACCCAAGCCCAGCGTACCACTAAAGCTTTCCAACACTTCCTTTCTCAACACTTACTATTTGACACTTGGCGTTTAGCGAACCCCACAGGCCGAGACTACACTTATTATTCCACAGTCCACAGGGTATACACTAGAATTGACCTGATCCTCACGAGCATAGAACCATCCCAACATTTATCAAATGCTAGTATCCTCCCACGCACATGGTCTGACCATGGCCCGGTCACGGTCGAAATTAATACCCCGAACTCCCCTATTCGCCCATTCTCTTGGCGCCTAAACGAGAGACTATTGCTAGATCCCCAACTAAAAGCCGAGCTCCACCAGGAGATAGAGTCTTATTTCTCCACTAATTCACCTAGCTCCCCCCCTATGCTGGTTTGGGATGCCCACAAAGCAGTACTCCGTGGGGTCTTAATTAAACATGCGTCCCGCGTCAGAAAAGCTAAGGCGCAAAAAATAAAGGACCTGACAGCCCAACTGACCGCCCTGGATAGGCTGCACAAAGCCACAGGGTTGGAGGAAGACTTTAAAAAAATGCTGGTAGTGCGAGGGGAATTAAACATGCTCCTAGCCCAACAGGCTGAAAACTCCCTTAAATGGTTACAACAAACCTACTATGAGAAGGGTGACAAGGCGGATAGGTTGCTGGCGACCCGTCTACGGAATAAACAGGCTCGGAGTAATGTACTTTCCCTGAGAAGCAATAACGGCTCCATCATTAGAGATCCCCGAGCTATAACGGCACAATTCCTGGCCTTTTACTCAAAACTCTATAATAGATCCCTTTATGACCAGTCCTCAGTCCCTTCCCCCGAAGCCATTACAAATTTTCTAACGTCATGCGACCTCCCGAAATTGCGCCCTGCTGCTGCTTCTTCACTCAGTGAACCAATCTCACTGGATGAGGTCCTGGAGGCCATGAAACAATTAAAGTCATCTAAAGCTCCCGGCCCAGATGGCTTTTCGGCAGCATACTATAAGGCCTTCGCCCCCGTTTTGGCGCCTCACTTGACGTCCCTCTTTAATGGTCTCCTGGGGGGGAGTCCCCTCTCCAGAGAAGCCTTGGCGGTCAGGGTCATTGTAATCCCAAAGGAAGGGAAGGACCCCACTAATTGTGCACATTACCGCCCAATCTCCCTCCTGAATGTCGACATCAAGATATATGCTAAAATTCTGGCAACCAGGTTGAATAGGGTCCTTCCCTCCTTGATACATGCAGACCAAGTCGGCTTCATTCCTGGCAGACAGGCTAGGGACAACACCCGGCGGATTATCAGCCTCCTCCATTCGGTTAACACGCGGCGGTCTCCGACGCTATTATTGTCCCTTGACGCAGAGAAGGCGTTCGATCGCATTAGCTGGCCTTTCATGCTTGCCACTCTGCGTCACTTTGGTTTTGACGGGGACTTCCTCACGGGGATCCAAGCTCTTTATACGGCACCTTCGGCAAGAGTGTCGGTGAACGGGGTTCTCTCTGACCCGATGGACATCACCAACGGGACCAGACAAGGCTGCCCCCTGTCCCCCCTGATCTTTGCACTGGTGATCGAACCGCTGGCGGCGAAGATCAGGGGCTCCCCAGAGGTGGGGGGGGTCCGGGTGGGAGACGAGGACTACAAGATTTCATTGTTCGCAGATGATGTTCTCCTGTCCCTGTCCTCCCCCGCACATCCCTGCCCTCGCTTCACTCTATTCTTTCCGCATATGGCTCACTGTCGGGATACAAAGTTAACGTCACTAAAACGGAGGCACTCCCAGTCCACATCCCACTCCCCGAGGTCACCCTCCTACAAAATCAATATTCTTTCAGCTGGCAGAGGGATAGAATTAGGTATTTAGGAATTCATATAACGCGCTCCTATCATACTCTATACAGTCAAAACTTCCCTCCCCTCCTAAAGGCTATCAAAGCCGACCTGTCCAGGTGGCAACCTCTCTTCATCTCCTGGCTGGGCCGTGTTGTGGCCATTAAGATGAACATCATGCCACGCCTACTATATTTTTTCCAGACCCTGCCGGTCTCTGTTCCTCGTAGCACCCTTTCACTTATACACAACTTGTATGTGTGTATTACCTTTGTATTGTTCATTATAAGTAAAGTGTTTTGATTTATCTATACATACTGAGTGTTGGGTATTGTAGCAGATATAGGTGTATACTGGGACTCACATTCAATACAGTAACTATAGTCAGAGATTTCTGCGAGTAATGCATGTTATTTAATGTTGATGAAAGTAGTGAAATAGTGAAGCGCCGGCGTGTGGGTCCCTCTCTCTGGCCACAGCACTGTGCCTTCCCCCGCCCAGACGGCCCTCCACAATTTCAACCCACCCAATAGTGCGGTTCACATGTTCCATCTGGGACTATTGTAGGTCCTTCTTTAATGTTACCTCTTTCCCCTCCCCTGTCACCCCCCTTTGGGACAACCCGGATTTCCCCCCGGGGCGTTCCTCCGCGTCCCTACCTAGCTGGCGAGCAGCAGGCATTCGTGTGGTGGGAGACCTAATGGATGGGGGTAGCTGCGCGTCACTGGAAATTCTGCAACAAAAGTATGGACTCCGGGTGACGGGTCCTTTAGATTACCTGCAGGTGCGCCACTTTGTGTCCTCCCTTCCACGAGCCCTGATTAGTAGACCACTTACCTTGGTGGAATCTCTCTGCCTTCGTGGCCCTCTGGCGCAAAAGATGATCTCTTCACTGTACACGTTCCTAGTCATGCATAAGGAGCCCCCCTCACCGAAACATGAAGTGGCCTGGGAGAGAGATCTAGGAGCACCCCCGGAGGACGACACTTGGTCTAGCATACGGGAGAGATTAGCTAAGGTTTCTATGTCCACCCTGATTCAAGAAAACATGTTCAAAATCTACAGCAGGTGGTACCTGGTCCCTACAAGATTGCACCGCATATATGGCACGACCTCTCCGTTGTGTTGGAGAGGGTGTGGTGAGGTGGGCTCCTTTTTGCACATCTGGTGGAACTGCCCTGTAATTGAGGACTTCTGGTCTAGTGTGGCAACCCTCATCTCCCAGGTACTTAACTTGCCAGTCTCTAAATGCCCTTGGTCCTTTCTCCTGGGTGCCCCTATAGAAGGTTTAGATAGGGACTCCGATAGACTGGTTACACAAATCCTGAATGCCTCCAGATGTCTCATAGCTAACCACTGGAAGAACACCTCCCCTCCCTCCTATACACACCTACTAAATAAAATTTGGCACTTAGTCTCTATGGAGAAAATGTCAGCATACCTTACAAACACAATTTCATCCCACCCAATAGTGCGCTTCACATGTTCCATCTGGGACTATTGTAGGTCCTTCTTTAATGTTACCTCTTTCCCCTCCCCTGTCACCCCCCTTTGGGACAACCCAGACTTCCCCCCAGGGCGTTCCTCAGTGTCCCTACCCAGCTGGCGAGCAGCAGGCATTCGTGTGGTGGGAGACCTAATGGATGGGGGTAGCTGCGCGTCACTGGAAACTCTGCAACAAAAGTATGGACTCCGGGTGACGGGTCCTTTAGAATACCTGCAGGTGCGCCACTTTGTGTCCTCCCTTCCATGAGCCCTGATTAGTAGACCACTTACCTTGGTGGAATCTCTCTGCCTTCGTGGCCCTCTGGCGCAAAAGATGATCTCTTCACTGTACACGTTCCTAGTCATGCATAAGGAGCCCCCCTCACCGAAACATGAAGTGGCCTGGGAGAGAGATCTAGGAGCACCCCCGGAGGACGACACTTGGTCTAGCATACGGGAGAGATTAGCTAAGGTTTCTATGTCCACCCTGATTCAAGAAAACATGTTCAAAATCTACAGCAGGTGGTACCTGGTCCCTACAAGATTGCACCGCATATATGGCACGACCTCTCCGTTGTGTTGGAGAGGGTGTGGTGAGGTGGGCTCCTTTTTGCACATCTGGTGGAACTGCCCTGTAATTGAGGACTTCTGGTCTAGTGTGGCAACCCTCATCTCCCAGGTACTTAACTTGCCAGTCTCTAAATGCCCTTGGTCCTTTCTCCTGGGTGCCCCTATAGAAGGTTTAGATAGGGACTCCGATAGACTGGTTACACAAATCCTGCATGCCTCCAGATGTCTCATAGCTAACCACTGGAAGAACACCTCCCCTCCCTCCTCCGCACACCTACTAAATTAAATTTGGCACTTAGTCTCTATGGAGAAAATGTCAGCATACCTTACAAACAGATCCCATATATTTACAATTGTCTGGACCGCTTGGTTCCTCTTCCATCAACCTAACCAATCACACTCCCCGCTACCAGGGCTAACGGCCCTATTTCTCTGAGGGTACTCACTCTGGCGTCTATACATGGTCACGGCGGCATCAGACTTAATCAGACTTGCCAAAATAAAGAATACTGCTGCTGCTAGAACACCAAAGATGTAATATTCTGCTCCTCTGTTACTTTTTTCCTCTCACTTTTTGGTGACAATCCTATTGCGATCGCTAGCAGACAGTTACTACTTGCGACGGTAGACTGTATTCCCAATTGATGTGTCCTCATATACGATTGCTGCTTCTTCCCTATATATGTGTACTTTACCACATGATCCCGACAGACTCTACAAGTACTATATTTGTATTCCTGAATTACTTCTATAAATTCCTTAAAACACTATCTTTATTAATCTAAAATAATTTTACTCATGTTTTATAAATGTAATTTATGATCCAAATGGGAAAATATGTCTGTGTAGATATTTGTCTAATGTTTTATGAAGTATCTGGAATTGATGCTCCATGA
>WWET01004508.1:28623-55578 GCA_011038615.1 Limnodynastes dumerilii | reverse complement strand
AATACTGAAGGGGGGCAGAAGGCACATGATGGGAGATTCTGAGGGGGGCTGGAGGCACATGATGGGAGATACAGAGGGGGGCTTGAGGCACCTGTTGGGAGATACAGAGGGGGGCTTGAGGCACATGATGGGAGATACTGAGGGGGGACTGGAGGCACATGATGGAAGATACTGAGGGGGGCTGATACTTTGCAGGACACCCATGCACAAACCCTGGCAATGCAGGGACCGCCCCCCACCCCAGCGGCGTAGGGACTACCCCCGGAGACGTAGGGACTACCCCCGGTGACGTAGGGACCACCCCTGGCGACACAGGGAACTCCCCCCAGTGAGGCAGGGACCGCCCCTATGATTTTTACTTTTCTCCCCGAAATTACTTTTCAAAAGTAGGCAACCATGTTATAATCCCTATAGTTACTAGAGATGGGTGGGACTTGATAATCTCATCAAGCGCCGCCCATCCCCTGGAACACCAGAGATTACAATTGACAGGGGCGGGACTTAAAGGCACAATTTACATAAATCGCGTCATTTAGCCCCGCCCACAATTCGAAATTTATTTCTTCCCTCCAAAGTCTAGAAATATAAAGTAGGCCACCCTGACATATAGGGTTGTTGTTTGTTTTTTTTTTTTTTATTATTTAAAAAAAAAAAAAAAAAAAAAAAAAGTAGAACCAAAACTAAAACATAGTGTGGTTTTGGCAAAACCAATCCAAAACCAAAACATGAAAAAAATAAAAAATAAAAACATGAAAAATGGCCAGACACACATCTCTAGTTAGTAGCCACATCACAACTAAATATTCTTCTTAAAAACAATGCAGAAAAAAATTAAGTTCTTCTGCATGTGCCCACTATTTGGACAAAATTGTTATCCTAGTACTACACTCAATTAGTGTAATGGACACTCAATTAGTGTAATGGCTTCTTGCAAAAAAATTTGTGTGCACTCTGCAATGTGCAGTGTCCCTGGTTATCTATATTTTTAAAATAAAAAGATAATAAGGGCTGTTGGGTTCTTATTTAATAGCTGAGCAATATCACTGCCCCACAAAAGTGGATATATATATCACTAGCTCAGTCAATAACAGTATATAGCATAATAGTATGTAGACAGCAGAGCTACACAAAATTGTTTCACCACCAATCTCCTATCTAATATGGCTCCAAAATCACGAGGAGTGCCTTAAAAACCCTTACAAATACGTGAGAACAGTGCTCCTGAACTCTCCAATCACAAAAGGGCTGACAAATAATGAGAGATTTCAGGATGCAGAATCCAAAACTGTAAAATCTGTCATTTCTGGGAAAATTGTGTTTTGCCTTGATTTTGCCAGAAGATCTGAGCCCTGGCTTGGTTCAACTTGGAACCCAAAAATTCCGATCTGTTTGATTTAGCAGAATTCGTACTTCTCATCTATAGTAATAAAAGATAGTTTGGTAGGTAAGAAAATTCTACCTGCAACCTCATATTCTACAGGAGAGTTACAGTATGTGCTATATATAACAGACCAATCAACTCAGTGGTCTGTATGTTCTAGTTACATAGCATGTTAGTCTTAGGGATAATGGCCCAGATCAAGAGCTACGTCCGCTAGCGTATTTACGCTAGCCGGAGGCGTAAAAACGCTATTTTGTATATATCGTGCATGTGCGCGGCAGATGTAACGGCACGTAACTCTGAACGCACGTACCATTCTAGTATCAAGAGTGTAACCACGAACGATGGGGCGTGCCAGCCATACGACACCTGTAATTACGCTACGGAGGTGGGGTGAGGCAATTAAATGATACAGTATGGGCGTGCTTAGGCGCGTAAGTACGTGCAGGAATTACGGCCAACAGGAGTTACGCTTTGAAAAGTTAAGGTAGGGTTTGGAAAGCGTAAAACGGCTAAAGTACGTACAACCGAGGGGAGTGCCTAGGGGAGTGCATAGTAAATACGCTATACGTTGAAACGTAATAGAAACGTAGCTCTGGATCTACCCGAATTAATGTAAATCATTAATATGGTAAAAGAAGGAAAAGAGTATGAATACTTATCTGAAGAGGTAAGTTTTAAGGGAGCACCTAAAAATGCAGGCTACAGGTTATTACACCGAGCACGTGTAGTCAGTGATCAGCACTGTAGCCGAGAACTTAAGCAATAAATGAGTGGCATAGAATCGCCCATTACTGTATGTGCAGCAGATAGATTGAGTTGGTTGATATCTTGAGACAAATAGAAAGGTATATAAAAGCAATCTTGTTGATGTCTTTGTAGATATCAAAGGTAATTTATATCAGATTTAGTAAAACACAGGTAATCAATATACAGACTGACAGTGTGGAAAAGCACTAGAAGAACGTTCTGAAAAGGAAATCAGTCTAGCTGCTGCATACAATATAGTCTCTAGAGGTGAAAGTCTATTAATAGAAAACAAGTAATGCATTGCAATAGTCAGTGCAGGAGAAATTTAATCCATGAAATACAGTTTTTGCAGTGAGATAGGTGCATTTTCCAGAAATGTATTAGTTATAGTATCTGTAACAGGATTTGAATACAGATTATGTGTGGAGTTTAAAGGACAGCTCTCAGTGAAAAATCACGCAAGGCAGCAAAAGGTAAGGTTTAATATAGTGTTTTCAAAGAAATAGAGATAATACGAAAGATTGAAATCCAAATTAGTTTATTAGTAGTCTGGAGATCAGGAATGACATATTTTGAATTATTTAACTTAGGGGTATAATTTATAGTCATATGTGGAGGTCCATTTCGTATTTGTAATAATATGTTTTAACATTAGCAGAGATAGTCTGTAACAATATTAGAAATATATTACATGTGATTATGGGAAATGTTCAGTGTCAGGAACGGACATATACGCAGGAACTTTTGTTGGGTGCCTGAAATATAGTCTGGTGGCTAACACCAGCTGTAACAACTTAGGAGATAACAATGTCTTGTTAATGTCTGTAGAAGTCTTGATAAGGTGATTTACCACTCTTGTTCTTTGTCTGTTACTTCTTGTGAAACCCCCCCACCCAGAACATTTATCTCAAGGTTTGTCTAGCATAAGAGTCATAAATCTTGTAATTAGTGTGAATTTGCTCAATTCTGTATGTATAAATGAGAGCTATTATTGAACAGTAAAACAGTACAGTCTGGTAAGCCAAGCAATTGTGTGGCTTCATTACTTACTCCCATCTGATGGCCTAAAACTTATTACTTTACAGGATATAGGATTTAGTGACTGCAGAATTGAAGGTTGAACCAGTAACCCAGGAGGGTTACCCCGACACCATAATCTGGTAGAAAGTGATTGGGAATAAATATGGTAGAATTAGCTATAGTACATACAAAAAACTTAAATTAAGCTACCAGTTTTATTAAATTCACTCAGCCCATTACTTACAAAGGAAGCTTTTCACACACATTTACTTTGTTTCAAGTAGTCAAACTGTGGAGCCAGATTAAACCACACAAACTTAGTCACTTAATTTGTGATTTGAAGACCAAGGACCAAATTCACACTTAAATAAGTGTAGAATCTACGTGCATATTTTTACAATCAGTTAAACTGCCCATGCCCAGAACCCAAATATATGCACAGAAACCATTTCTGTGACTGTCTGATTCACGTACATGGACGTTAGACTTAGTAGTGATGCACGTGTGGCTAGAGGGACAACACTCTTAATGAAAATGAGCTGCACATGGGCTACTAATGTACAGTATGGGTGTTCCTCTAGAGTTAGGACTGATTCACAGGTAGGAGTGCCTTTCATACACTAACATATGCATGGGAAAAGTTAAGGTAGCCCTCAACCACTCGTAAGTTGAAGAACCGTATTGTTTGCTGTGAGGCCATGCGTCTTCTCTTACATAGTTCAGCCCACACCTTCTGCATGTTTATAATCAATGAATGCATCTTTTTAAATGAGACAAATAAAGACTCGTTTATTTAATAGTATGCTGATTTTACATTTTGCGCAAAAATTTTACCTTGTAAAGGTGCCTTTATTTGGTTAGAGGGTTTTTTTTTAATTTATTTATTTAACATTTTGTGAACAAACACCATTACATTTCCTCTATTGGTTGTTGTTTTTATTTTTTATATGCTTATATTTTATTTGTTTTATGAAAGTCTATATGCAGTGGATCATTTTATGTCATGATTATTCTTATTTAAAGTTGTGTTTTTAATGGTTACTTTTGTTTACATATGTTAATGAAAGCAAATGCTGTTTTTAGAAGAAACATTCTTTAATTTTACAAAGCCTAGTCAGCTTGTTTAGGTACGTATCTTTCAATCATAAGCCATTTTAAACGCACAACCGATTCACAGCTATTAAAGTCCGCATGTACCTAATTATACCCAGGAAAGATTTAAGTCCTTGCATTGCACTCCCAACTCAGGGGGAGTGGTAAACCCAGGTACTTTATTTTCTCTGAATCGGTATTGTGGATTTTTTGCATGCATATAATTAGGTAAGTTTGCAATTTTATTCTTAAGTTTGACCAGCCCATTGAAGAGGTACCAAGTATTGAGCTCTAGCAAAGTATCATCTTTTCACCTACTGTTTTGTGCATAATTACAAGAATATCAGCTTGAAATAAACCCTCATCTGTGTTCATACATGCCTCTTCAGTTGAGTTGACACTGTCTGACAAAGTTTCTTCGTGTGAGTACTGGTTCAATACAGACATATACAGAGGAATTTCTCAGGAGCCTCACACTTGCAGCCTGGTTATTGAGTCAGAATAATGAAAAGATTGCTGATAAAAACTTCCAGAAACACTAGAAGGCATTTTGCAGCTTCTTTAGATACAAGACTATAGCAAGCTTGCACATTGTGTCAAGAAATCATTAGTGTTTGCATCTGCATCTGCAGCACAGACCACTACAGCATAGATTCTTCTAGCAAGCTACAACCTCACTTCAGTATCATTCAGATCCTTTCTACCTGTGTGCTATCATGGCTGAAGGGAACGCTGCACAACCAGTTCAAAATGAACAATATCTACAATCAGAGCAAGAAGAAGTTATGGATCTCAACCTGCGGTGTAAATGCTCTGCTAAGCCTACATGGAGGGTTAAATAGAACCTTGAAGGTAGGAAGCATGAACTTTCTTCCAATGTCTTAAACTTATGGCAAAAATTGCTGAGTCACGGGGGGCGTGGTCTAGCCTTAGACCAGTGCAGTCGCATGGTGGCTGAGCTCCTGCACTTTGCCGCATTTTAAGTAAATTGTGGGGGATTGTGTCCCCTCTTTTCCCCATAAGTTTTATTCCCCTGCCCAAGGGGTCCCTGGGTACCCGCCAATCCGGTCTGTGGCCCCCGCTGATTTCCGGAGGCGAACTGAGGCCTGATCGTCTCGCAGGGCCTAGTTCTTGTGTGACTTACTTGCCTCTCTGGGGACCATCACCGTATTCTGGAGACATCGTTGGAGGCTCCGCTTCCCGTCCTCTTCTACTGATCCCGCTGAAGGAGTGCACTTCTCCAGCTTGAAGAAACCCACGCGGCTGCGTCCAGTGCTGGAGGACCGCGTGGTGAAGATCCGGGCGCCATCTTGTTATCCCTACAGCGGAGCCCTCCTAGGCAGAGAACCTGGACAGTACGTGAGTGGCCTAAGGTTGCAGTTTGCTGCAGTTTTGCACTTGACCTCATTCTTCTATCTGGCCTCCCTGTGCCCTACCTAAAGTGGAGACTTTTTCTAATTGCCAGGCTGCTGATCTCCTTTGCGGAACCCTGGTGCTGCATGCCTCTCTGTCCCCACAGATTTTCCTTCTTTTGCTGTACTCACAACCCATATTTAGCCCAGTTAAGTGCTTTACCGTTATTCTCCACTGGACGGCACCCTTGTATCACAAAGAGAATCAGCAGTAATATTTCTGAAACTTAAAGGTGCAGACTGCTGACCGCACTTGTTGAAACTTCAATGCACGTTTAATTCCACCAGCCTTACAAAGAAACTTAAGAAACTTCTTCTTTACCTTTTTTTTTTTAATATTGCTCAATGCTACAACTCGCCTTACCCGTAACCCTAGAAAGAACACACCTGAAATAAGATAAAACTCCAGATGCCTCCCCCCAAACGCAAGCTGAACCTGATCCAGACGAAGACGCAGATTTCTCACCTTCTACAAAGAGCGATATTCATAACTTACAAGCTATGATCCTGGATCTTAAAAGTTCCCTCTCATCCGAACTGAACAAAGCTATTGGAGAGTTGCACTCCGACATCTCCTCCCTTACTCAATGCACCTCTTCATTGGAACAAAAAACCGACACACTGTCGAAACACCACGACACCATGGAGCAAGATATGATATACTTAAGCAGAGAAATCGAGCTTCTCAAGGAGAAAAATGAGGACATGGAGAACAGTGAGTGCAGAAATAACTTGAGGATTCGCAATGTTCCGGAGTCGGGAGGAAACCAAGATCTTCAACTCTTCCTCATACGTCTATTTGAAAACATGGTTCCTGCTCTGGCATCTCACACAATCCGCATAAAGAGGGCACACAGAGCATTACGCCCTAAACCACCAGAATCCGATCCCCCCAGAGATGTAATCAATCCTCCGCTTGCGCTCCTTCAGAGTCAAAGAACAGATCACAGCGGCTAGCAAATCAAAGCCTCATATCCTTTTTGAAAATTGCAAACTCCAAATATTCCAGGACTTAGCTCCTTCCACTATAGCAAAAAGAAGAGAGCTGCGGGATGTCACTGCCCCACTTCGAGAGCATGGCTACAAGTATAAGTGGGGTTTCCCCTTCCGTCTGGTGGTGGAAATTAATGGCAGACAGCAGAGCATCAAGACTCCTGAAAAAGGCCGCTCACTTCTGCGCAAGCTCCGACTCATTTCGACCACAGGAAACTCCCCAAGAATGTCGACTGATATCACTGCATAAAATCGGACTCTTATATTAGCGTAAAGTATACTTGCTGCAGTTCAAAGTTTTTAGGCATATTCCTGTCTAGTGTAGGTTTTATTTTCCGGTTGTATTCATGTTAGAGCTTTAAATACTCTTAGCGCATATCACATGTAAATTCTTTGTGTTAGCTAAAAGTTACTGTTTAAAAACTTTTTATAGGTACCACGGGTGTTACTAAGAATTAGTTTTCTTAGGAATAGTCTAGACCAACCCCCCCCCCACCCTCAGGGGCCTTTAACCTGGTATATTCCAGGCGTGGGATAACCTTACTTACTGTTTAGCGAATATTGTCTTAGCTTGGTCCCGTCTAAGTCCTTATTTTAGGACTCAACCACGGTAGTGGGGCTCCTCACTGAGAAGCCCTTTCACTACTTCCTACTTCCCCTCCCTCCTTTGCCTCCCTCTGTCCCGCCACTCTCGGATTGTCACCAGCCTTCTTACTTCTAAACCATTAGTCTAACCACCCCTTCCAAATGCCTCAAACTTTTGTGTGTAAATGCTAAGGGTCTAAACACCCCCCAAAAACGCTCCCTTCTTTTCAAAACAATTGACAAACTGAATGCGGATTTTGTTTTTATATAGGAGACACACTTCAAACATGGAAATCATCCATCCCTCTCATCCAGACGCTACCCCACAGCTATATACTCGAGTCGCCCTTCCAATAAAAATGGAGTCGCCATCCTGATCCTTCCATCGGTCCAGATCCTTCGTCAAAGCGGTCAGCATGGGGGAATAGTTAGCTTTGTATAAAGAGGAATAGTTTTTAGTGATCATGATCCCTAGGTATATACCGATACATTCTCCTTAAAGGTACCATAGGCCCTTCCCAGCTTACCCTTGTAAATGTTTATGCCCCCAACCAACAACATGCGGGTTTCTTTCACACCCTCTTTTCAAGATTACACTCATTTAAAGAAGGCCACATACTGGTGGGAGGGGATTTTAACACGGTACTCACGCAGCATTTAGACAAAACAAGCTCCAGTTCGAGCTCTACTCCAGTACCAGGTTCTAAATCATTGAACAGACACGTACGGGAGGCCGGCCTGTTTGATACATGGAGATCACTGCACCCATCGGAGAAAGACTTTACTTTCTATTCAACTCCTCACGACAGTTACTCGCGGATAGATCTTTTTCTTAGTAGTGTCTCTCTAATTCAGACAATAACCAATTTACTCATCCATCCCAATGTCTGGTCTGATCACTCTATAGTTTCAGTAGAGTTTAATATTCTAAAACATAAATTAGACAGAAATCAATGGAGGTTGAATGAAACTCTATTGAAAATTCCCCAATTTCAAAACCTTATTAAGGATAAATTGATAGAGTACTTTGAGTTGAATTCCTCAGATGAATGCCCTCAGTCCCTCATATGGGAAGCCCATAAGGCTGTAATTTGGGGAGAAATCATAAAATATGCAGCTCAGTATAAAAAAAACCCGTCTCTCTCTCTCATGCATACCCTTTCTACACAGATCTATAATCTGGATAAAGAACATAAAAGTACCCTTTCCCCTGTGACTCTGATGCAGCTTAATGCTAAAAGAGCTGAACTCACCAACTTACTTGCCGAATAGGTTGAGAGATCTCTCCGCTGGACTGGCCAAAAGTTCTATGATAAAAGTAACAAAGCGGATACCCTCCTAGCTAATAGACTTAAGGCTAAGAAAGCGGCACAGGCTATTGGCTCCGTCAGAGAGACCCAGGGGAAAATGCATTATGACCCCACAGAGATTAATAACATTTTTAAGACCTATTATGAGAAACTGTACAATCTCCACCCCACATTTCCCACATCTCTTCACCTCCCGAAACTAAACCCTGAATCAGCAGGTGTGCTCAGTGGAGACATCACCAAGGAGGAAGTTACATTGGCCCTAAAAACTCAGAAACTGTCTAAGGCACCTGGCCCAGATGGACTCCCCATGGCATATTATAAAACTTTCTCTCACACTTTAATGCCACCTCCCTCTTTAACTCTATCTTACATGACGGCAAATTTCACACAGCTTCTACCAGATCCAAGATAGTGGTCATTCCCAAAGCTGGAAAAGATCCCACACTTTGACCCAGCTATAGGCTGATCTCCTTGATTAACACTGATCTTAAATTGTTCGCAAAAGTCTTAGCTACTAGATTGAATGGTGTTTTGGGTACTCTTATTGATCCAGATCAAGTGGGATTCATCCCTTCTAGACAGGCCTCAGGCAATACCCGGAGGACTATTAACCTTATCCACTATCTTAATATTCGTCAAACCCCCTCGGTGATCCTAGCCTTAGATGCAGAAAAGGCGTTTGATCGCATTTCATGGCCTTTTATGTTCTCCACCCTGGAGGCGTTCGGTTTTACTGGCAATTTTGTAAAAGCGATTCAAGCCCTCTATTTTAATCCGTTATCCATGGTCCTTACCAATAGAATTCAATCAGAACCCTTCACCTTAAGTAACGGAACTAGACAGGGGTGCCCATTGTCACCACTAATATTTGCATTGTGCATCTAACCATTGGCCGCAATGATCAGATACAACCCGGATCTTTCAGGTGTCCAACTGGGTTCATCCCAGTTTAAGTTGTCCCTATTCGCAGATGACATTCTGCTCACCCTGACAAATCCGGTTATATCCCTCCCCAACTTACTGACGACACTTGAGAAATTTGGTCAGCTTTCTGGCTACAAGATTAATAATTCTAAATCGGAAGCCTTGGACTTACATATCCCCTTTCCTCTTTCACAGACTCTGAAAACTAAACACACATTTCAATAGTGCCCTCACCAAATCAGATACCTAGGGATCATGATCACTAAAAACTATTCCTCTTTATACAAATCTAACTATTCCCCCATGCTGACTGCTTTGACGAAGGATCTGGACCGATGGAAGGATCAGGATATTTCTTGGTTTGGTAGAATCAATGTCTTAAAAATGAATCTACTTCCGCGCCTGCTTTATCTTTTCCAAACCTTCCCGGTGTTGGTGCCCTCCTCGGTGTTGTCTCTTCTTCAATCCCAATGCTCCAAATTCGTATGGCATGGAAAAAGACCCTCAACCGTGCACAATTAGCTAGACACACAACAAATGGAGGTCTTGGTTTACCTCTCATAGTCAGATATTTTCAGGCTGCCCAACTTAATCATATCATTTCTTGGCACCTACCACCAGGTACTAAGAAATGGGTCGACATTGAATCTTTTCTTGTAAAATCAACTAAATAAAGTTTTCTCCCGTAGTTGCCGCGTTCAAACAGGCCGGCCTCCGCATATACTACTCCTACCATGCAATTTACCCTCCAGTTGTGGGATTGTGTCAACACTAAATTGGAGCTGGGTTCATACCCTTCTCCGTTCTCAACTATCTGGGATCATCCTCTCTTTCCACAAGGTTCTCAGAAGAGCATTAGCGCCCCCTGGATAGCTATTAATTTTGAGAGATTTGTACACATTTTAGGCCCCTTCGCCTCAACATCTTTTACTGAAATTCAAGCAAAACATGATCTTCCTAGTGCCCTGTTGTTTAGATACCTCCAAATCTAAGGGTTTGTTAAGTCTCAAACTAGGAAATCTAGGATACGTACATATACCTCTTTTGAGACACTATGTAATAACAGGGTTGTACAAAAAGGTACAATCTCCACACTATACAAATCCGTCTTGGTGTCTGATTCCATTGACCGCCTCACTTGCGAGTCCGCTTGGGAGGGTGACTTGAACCGAGTTCTGGATGAAGAGGATTGGGAAATTATAAGTGAAGAGATTGCAAAGGCATCTATAAGTGTGTCCATACCTGAAACTAACTTTAAAATTTACTCCAGATGGTATCTTGTTCCTGAAAAACTACACCGCATGTTCCCCCGGACCCCAGCAACTTGCTGGAGATGCGGGAGAATGACAGGCTATTTCCTTTACGTCTGGTGGGATTGTCCCCTTATTAGTTACTTTTGGGATCTTGTCCTGACATTAATTCAACAAATATCTAATTTATCTTTCCCAAAAGACCCATGTCATGTCCTGCTACATTTACCTCTACCTGACCTTAGTAAACAGGACCTAAAGTTAATGACACATATTATTAATGCTGCCAAAACCCTCATAGCACGAAACTGGAAATCATGTACAAGCCCGACCCGAGCTTGTTTAGTCAGTAGAGTCAATTATGTGGCATCCATGGATTACATCACCAGCCTCCAAAATAACACAGTCCACAAGTTCCATTGTGTTTGGTCTCCTTGGTATTTTGCGACCAATCAATCAATGCCTGGTCTTCTGTAACTGTATTTAAAGGATGGTGTGCCCCCTCTTCCTACCCCCTGACCCTACTCCTTACTTACCCCCCCAACCATACTTTGATTTCTTATGGCTTACAAACAAGTACTGCTTTCAGATGTGTTTTATGTAGAAACATCTCAACATGTATACCCATCGTTTTAACCTCATTTTGTTCAATGACTTTTGTTATATTTTGCATTGTAATGTTAAACCTTCTACAAAATCTACAAAATAAAAGATTTAAAAAAAAAAATTGCACATGTCCACCATCTCTCAGTCTACTTGTGATGTGTCACCACTAGAGGGAGCCCTAGAACAGCTTTGCACAGTATATGAACTTTATACAGCAAAAAGTCAGGAATATGTAAGCATTCTAAAAAAAACTTAATACACAGGATTCATTAGAAGAATTGCAAAGCTTTAATCATCTTAATTTGGATAGAGACAGTGTAATGTGTGAAGTTAGGTCTAAGACAGAAGCAAGAATCGTACAATTATTGGAAACATCATCCCATTCTTCTGTATCCACTGGGCGCAAAAAACGATAATCTAAGTCACAATGTTCAAAATATTCCACACTATATATATTCCACTTATAAAGGCAGAAGCAGAGGTTACCAAAATACAAGCCACCTTTACACAAAGGAAGGCAGAGGTGGAAGCGAGTGCAGCTGCCAAAGCAGCTGAAGCAGCCAGTAAGAAGGCAGAAAGACCCTTTTATGCACACAAGAGACTATGTGCTAAGCCAAAACAGTGAACCTCCAATTGCTGCAAATGTTCCCAATAGTGCGGATATCCTTCCGAAACAAAAGGACTCAAATCCCTATGCAGCAAACCACATCCAAGGTCAGTACAATGCACAGCCACTTTATCTACCTGACCTATTTTCCCACACCACTGTGCACCAGGGCCAAACACCTCAACAGGCTCAATATGCAAATGCACAGTTTCAAGCCAATATGCCAGCAAGTCACCAGATCCCTGGCAACCACTTGGTTACAGTTTCACATGTAGCTAGACCTATGGACTTTAAACCAGCTCTTGGGCTGAATGCCTATGCAGCCACATATTGCCCTATTTCTCTTACCCAGAACACCACAAATAATTTTAACAGCACTAGTCAGCCAGCAATTCCTTGCCCAAAGTCAGAGAAAACAGACATGTCAGACTTTGCAAAATACATGGTCCGTCGTGAACTCACCAAGACCGGCCTCACAAGGTTTGATGACCAGTCTGAGAACTACAGAAGCTGGAAATGTGCTTTCAGATCCGTGATTAGTGACCTTGGGTTGGATCCAGACCTTGTTAAGTGAATGAACTTAGTTACTCCAGGGCTAAACCATGTTGAATTCAGGGGGAGCCAAGTTAATTGTATACTTTGCATGCAGGGATATATCTTGCAATTGCTTACTGCACACAGATACTGACCAGCTTTACTATTACACTGTTATTTAGACTTGGGATAGGAAACATCACCTCTCAACACTAATACTGTTTGCAGCAGATGAAATATGACTCCCCTGAAATGAACATGGTTTAGCCTAGGTGTAACTAAGTTCATGCACTTAACAAGGTCTGGATCCTGCCCCTTGGCATTACTGCTGCTGAAGAGCTAGATCTGCTGATTAGGTGGCTCGGCCCACAGTCTACAGAGCGTGTTAAGAGACTTAGATCTGTCCACATTGATAATCCAGTGGCAGGCCTCATCGCTGCTTGGGAAAGACTAGAACGAAGCTTTGGAAGTCCTGAAGCCATAGAGAATGCTCTGTTCAAATGGCTGCAAGATTTTCCAAAAATATCCAGCAAGGACAATGAGAAATTCCAAGAGCTCAGGGACCTACTGTTAGAGCTCCAGCTGGCCAAAGCAGATAATCACTTACCTGGCTTCAGCTACCTGGACACAGTTCATGTGGTAAACCCAATAGTTTCCAAACTGCCGTACAGTATTCAAAAAAAGTGGGCTACACTTGAGTTTTGGGGAAATCGAGTCTCCTTTCCTCCCTTCTCCTACTTTTATGAGTTTGTCAGGAACATTGCAGAATTCAAGAATGACCCAAGCTTCTACTACAGTGAGTTCAGCCATCCTGGTTTACCACCTCCCAAATACAACAGCCCACACTCCAACTACAAGACCTGAAGAGGTCCAGTGTCAGTGAAAAAGACTGAAATCCTTTCTACACCAACATCAGCCCCTGACAAGAGCAACCAAGGTGAAAAGATTGAAAACCCTAATTGCCTGTGTCCTATTTATAAGAAGCTACAACCTCTCAAGAAGTGCATCGGCTTCAGAAAGATACCACTCCAGGAACGCAAGGAACTTCTAAAGAAATTTGGAGTATGTTTCAGATGTAGTGCTTCTACTGAACATTTTGCTAAGGACTGTAAAACCGCTATTAAGTGCATAGAGTGTGACAGTGAGGACCACGTGCAGGCACTTCACCCATCTCAACCCAATACAACACTACCTACACATGTCCCTACTGCTCCAAAGATTGGTGGGGAGAATGCAGATCAAACAGGAAATCTTACTTCTTCTTCATGCACAGAAGTCTGTGGAGAAGACATTTGTGACAAGTCCTGTGCAAAGATATGTCAATGTATACCCCAAGGGACGGCCAGAAAAGAATCTAAAGGTGTACACCATCTTGGATGACCAGAGTAACCAGTCACTTGCAAGATCAGAACTCTTTGATCTGTTAAACTTAATAGGAGATGCTTACCCTTACACCTTGGGCACTTGTAGTGGTATTACAGAGGTTTCTGGAAGAAGAGCCAGTGGACTTGTGCTAGCTTCTGTCAAGGATGATCTTGAGATACCCTTAACCACCCTTGTGGAATGCAACCAGATTCCATCCAATAAAGAGGAGATTCCTACGCCAGAGGCCGCTTTTCATCACCCTCACCTAAGGGCTTTATCCATTGAAATACCAACCCTTGATAAGAATGCAGAGATCCTACTTCTGCTCGGTAGAGACATTTTGGGGGTACATAAGGTATGCCAGCAGATCAATGGACCAAATGATGCTCCGTTTGCCCAACCCTCTAGGCTGGGTTACCATAGGAAAAGATGAATACACCTACCAAGATATCCTCATTTAAAACAAACATCTTGCCTAATGGTCACAGCACTTGTTTTCAGCCATGCCCACATCATTACTGGGTGAAAGAGAAGCTGAGCAGCAGTAAATTGTAGTGTGACCATCAAGATAATATGAACATAGTCCTGTGGGATGACAGTCTAGGAATGACAGTGTTCAATTCAACAAGTGAGGACAAGTTAGCACCTACAAGAGAAGATAAAGTATTTCTCAAGGTAATGAACAAAGATTTCACTCAGGAGGATTCCAGAAGCTGGGTAGCACCTTTACCATTCCAATCTCCAAGAGTGAAACTACCAAACAATCTACAACAAACAGATTGCTAGATTTTCCTCTTTAAAAAGCACCCTAAAGAGGAAACCAGAGATGGAAAAACATTTTGTGGATTTCATGCAGAACATATTTGACAGAGATCATGCACAACCTGCACCACCTCTAAAGGAGGGAGAAGAATGCTGGTACCTTCCATCCTTTGGCGTGTATCAACCGCGGAGACCCAACCAAATCAGAGTGGTGTTTGATTCCAGCGCTCAATATGATGGTGTCTCCCTCAACAATCTGCTCCTTACTGGGCCCAACCTAAACTACAGCCTCATAGGAGTGCTAATTCGCTTTAGACAAGAACCTGTTCCATTGCTTCATAGTCAGGGAAGACAATCGGAACTACCTGAGGTTCCTATGGCACAAGGACAACAATTTCAACAATGAAGTCATAGATTTGAAAGTGCATGTATTTGGCAACAGCCCCTCTCCTGCTGTAGCAATTTATGGACTTAGGAGGACAGCCCAGGAAGGTGAGAAGGACTATAGATCTGACGCGCGTCATTTCGTTGAAAAGAACTTCTATGTTGATGATGGACTGAAATCCCTACCCACAAGCGAAAAGGCAATTGATCCACTCACCAGAACACAAGAACACAAGAAATGCTTTCTGTAGCAAACCTTAGGCTTCACAAGATAATCTCCAACAGCCAGAAGGTAATGGAAGCATTCCCCACTGATGATCATGCCACCAATTTGAAAGATCTTGATCTTGATTCTGATATTCCTCCCATTCATTGCAGCTTAGGCTTGCTCTGGGACATCAAGAAAGACATATTGCTTTTCAAGTGTCAGACTGTAAAAAAAACAGAAATGACGAGCGCTGACCAAGGAAACCGATATACGGACAGAAAGTTTTACCACAATAAATAATAAATAATAAATATATAATGTATATAAAATTTGCACTGAATTTGCACAGAAAATAATAAATAATAAAATATATCAAATGACCAAAACCACAAGACACCCTGCGCTGGAAAATGGCTGTGCAATGCCACAAAACATAGAAAAAAACAGAGAAAACCACGCTGGGTGAATATGTGGAATAGCCAAAAGAAACATAAGCAAGTGGTTCAAAACAATTGTATATTTAATATTTAATAATTAATAAATAGATAAATAAAAAATAGATAAAAAAAAAGGAATGAAATTGTCAATCTGCATACATAGACAATACAATATAATGAGTGTTAAACATCTTTCCATAGGTGGTACTAATAAACTTGGTAGAAATCTCAAAGCCCGCAGGGAAACCCCTCTGGGGAAATAGAGAGGGGTCCGAACGGTAGGTATCTCTGATACCACTGTGGATAAACAATAAGAAATATGCTGGATATAGAAAGAAAATTATTATATTCTTATAGTGGATAGTATAATTGGTCCAATATGTTGGTATGGTAGTATGATATACAGCGGTAATGGAAGTAGTATTCGCAGTAAACTGAAGCCAAGATGAAAGCAGCTATATCGGCATGATGGTAAGGACACAGTTCCAAAGGATGACAATATAGGCTGACTGTGAATATTACACCTCAGTGTAGTTACCGTAATCAGCTCAGTCCGTACTTCAGTGCACTAATAGTATGCCGACCTTCAGTGTACTCATGGTGGTGATTGAGCAGTCCACTTGGCTAGGTAAACAAGTAGACAGCGTAAGTGCTGTACGTAGCTGGGCGTCCCTGGATCAGAGCCAGAAAGTGCCTTCCCACTGATAGGGAACCGCTGTATGGAAGAATAGTTCTTTCTAAAGTTGTCCAGCAATTTCAAAAGTAAAGAGCACAGTAATTCACAACCCACATAGAAAGGGCATGCAACGCATTTCGTTCCTGGATTGGAACTTTCTCAAGCAGTGCCGAAGGGAGGTCCATCACTCCTATTTATTGTGGGACAGCTGGAGCAGTCATGTGTAGAATAATTAACTGATTATGTTTTATCTGTCATGAACAGCATCTATGACCCTCTTGGGTTTGTAGCCCCTGTCACCATACATGGCAAGATGTTGCTGAGACAGTTAACCATGGAGAACGTAGACTGGGACACTCCTCTACCTATTGAGAAACAACAAAGCTGGGAGAAATGGAAGAAGTCTTTGAAGATATTAGAACAACTCCAAATCCCATGTTGTTATACTCCCAGCTCTCTTTCAGCTGCCACCAGGAGAGAAATCTACATATTCTCAGATGAATCGGTTGAAGCTATAGCTGCAGTAGCCTACCTGAGGATCACTGGAACCAACAACAAATTACTTGGTTATATATACAACCAAACAATTCTATATATACGTCAGCAGCAGAGTGGAGCGCATCAGAAGTTTCTGCATTTCTGAGCAGTGTCATCACATCACCACTGGCCTTAATCCTGCTGACTGTTGAACAAGACTTTCACCAGAAATCTTAAACCACAGTGACATTTATAGGTGTCAATGGAAACAGGTGCAACACCTGCCAATAAGTTCTGAAAGACAAAGTATCTATATCTGCTTCAAATTCATCACAAGTGGCAAATGGGACTTATCACCAAGGTTGTCCCTAGTGACGATGGAAAGACTCAGAAGGTAGAGGTCAAAGTGACCAATGGAGGCTCTACTCTTTTCTTCCGCCCAATCACTGAACTTGTACTTCTTCTTCTAAAGGAAGATATCACATAAAGAAGGACTTAGTCACCAGATTCATTCTACCACAAATTCCCAGCTATGATATATTATCACACTTCATTACCTGGAATTACTGTGGGTTGGTGGAAGTGTTTGCAAATTGCGGCTTTGCTCAATCTGAAGATGGGTTTATTACTTGGAACTTCATCTTACAGTTCCCTACTGTTGTGGATATCAGGCCTCAAGACTTTCAGCCACAAGACTTGGACTAGAATTATTGTCCATTGTTATGTGTTGTTTTTTGTTGCATGTTCTCTCTTTTGTCTTACAGGTCGCAGGATCCAATTCTGGACTTCATCTAAAGTCATTATTATAATGTTTGATTTATTGTGAAATCTAAAGATTTCAGACAGGGAGTGTCATGTCCCATGGCATATGTGTTTCATATTCTAGTATATAAGTAAGAAAAAAGAAAAAGGAGCCACATATAGTTAGGTGCACAAATGTCCCACACAGTTTTTCATTTCCAAAGACAACTTCTTTATTGTTACAATTTCAGCGAAAAATGTTTAAAACCAAGTAGCTACATCTCATACACAATAGTGTCAATTAAAATTCCATGCTCAGCCTCCCCTTGGTTGACTATAATATCAACTCAATGGTAAATGCTCAGAAGCAATTTATATTGGCTCATATGTCCTCAAAAAGGAAACATTAATTTATCATCACTGTGCACATAAACATACACAAATTACAATGTATCAGTGAATCATTAGTCTCTCACCAGTCCCAAAAACGGCATAGAGAAAGTGTCCATAGTTTGTTCAAAATTACAGACCACCCGAATAGCCCTGCTCTACAAAATAAAAGAAAATAGCAAAAGAAAACAAAACTGCCTCACGGCGGCACTTCAGATAATTCCTCTGCTCGCCTATCAAAGATTTCATGATTCGAGCAGTTTCTGCGAAGTCGCAGAAATTCCCCTCTAGGGATACTGTTTTTAATTGCAGGCAGATGAGCACTCGAATAATGTAATGTCGAGTTGGTGGCCGTGGTTTTACGAAAGATGTCACTTTCTAGACAACCTGAGTCAGAGACTCTTATTATCAGGTCTAGAAAGTGTATCTGTATTTTGCTATACTCTGATGTTAACTTATTGTTCAGGTCATTCTAGTTCCAGGCTGATTACAGCCTTAATATGATTGGTGAGAAGTCACTTAAATGAACGAGTCTGCCTCCAGCTGCTACACAAGCCTTTGACAAAGCCTCACAGCGAACCGCGCGTCAGGCTTTCTGAGATGCGGCCCGCCCCTTCATGCAACGCTGAAATTGGCTTCAAGTGATTCGGTCAGCTCCCGCAAAGCCCCAGGCTGAGTATACATGACCAAGAGGGAAACATAGGTGCTCTGCGGAGTGAAGTGCCGCCGTGAGGCAGTTTTGTTTTCTTTTGCTATTTTCTTTTATGTTGTAGAGCAGGGCTATTTGGGTGGTCTGTAATTTTGAACAAACTATGGACACTTTCTCTATGCCGTTTTTGGGACTGGTGAGAGACTAATGATTCACTGATGCATTGTAATTTGTGTATGTTTATGTGCACAGTGATGATAAATTAATGTTTCCTTTTTGAGGACATATGAGCCAATATAAATTGCTTCTGAGCATTTACCATTGAGTTGATATTATAGTCAACCAAGGGGAGGCTGAGCATGGAATTTTAATTGACACTATTGTGTACGAGATGTAGCTACTTGGTTTTAAAAAAATTTCGCTGAAATTGTAACAATAAAGAAGTTGTCTTTGGAAATTAAAAACTGTGTGGGACATTTGTGCATCTAACTATATGCGGCTCTTTTTTCTTTTTTTCTTACTTATATACTATAATGGTTTGCTGTAAAGGTTGCACTGTCCCATAGCTGTGGAATTTATAAGTGCTAGGACTTTTTTGGAGATCTTTTGTGTGTTTCATATTCTGTTATTTTACTGTCTTGCTACTATTTCAAAGGTTTGCATTTGGTTATATTTGTCTCTCCTGATTTCCTGTAGCTAGGCTCTGAGGTAATAACCCCTCCCTACTTCCTGTCTCTATCTCATTGTGTGTCTGCCATTTTAGCCTTGTGTTGGCTTCTGTTGAGCTCTGGCAAAGTATCATCTTTTCACCTACTGGTTTTCTTGTACTGTTTTACAAGCTTGAAATAAACCCTCATCTGTGTTCTTCATAAATGCCTCTTCAGTTGAGTTAACACTGTCTGACAAAGTTTCTTGGTGTGAGTACTGGTTAAATACAGACATATACAGAGGAATTGTCTAAAGAGCCTCACACTTACAGCCTGGTTATTGAGTCAGAATATTAACAGTCATTATAGTGATAGTATACTAGTCAATAGACTTAGTTAATTTTCTAAATATAATTCTGATTGTTGAAAAAAAAAAAGGGGTAAACAAATTATATTGCTAATGTCAGAAGGATTATCCTTTGTATTCTTTGATACTGTGTAAAACGCAAATTGTTATTTCTGATTCTGATATAAATTTGTGTTGTTTTGCAACTGAAATAAGTTTTCTGCTAATCTGCAACATTCAGGGAAAAATCTCGGAAAATATTTATTAAATCTAAAATTCATTTGAAAATATGTATTAAAACTAAATTTATTTTACTTAGTGTTTCTCCTCTCTGCAATGCACCACCCACTATTATTACAATACCTGTAGCCCTTACCACCCGGTTATCACAGAACAGGGTGACTCTGATTCACCATTATGAACCTAGTTCATCTAGGTTCGTAGTGACTTAAGAATGAAGAGGTGTGCCGGTACAAATTAAGAACAAAAATAAAAAGAGTGGATGGAGGGAGCAACGTTCCTAATTAGCCGACATAAGCAGACAACTATGATCCTAAAGATAAGGTAGCCCTATGGCATTCTTAAGTCGGATAAGAAGCTTAAAACCGAGGGCGTGTCAGGGGAGGCGGCATGCTACTTGGGTGAGTAAAATTATTAACCTAAGGCATTCAAGTGTGAATACGGTCCTTTGTTTTTACTTTCTGTGTGCCGGATTAGTTTACATTTTCCTGTGCTAAATTAAAACCATTTTTATGTGAAATTGTATCATTTCTTATATCACCAATTGTCTTATTTGAAAACATATCAAGATGTTGCAACAAAAGAAATAGAGAGGGTGATTCATGGATGTCTATGCTTGTATTGTCTGTTTGCCTGCTGTAGTGATGCTGAACTCTCAAACTCTCCTTGTTATTCCAGAAGCCGCCACTGGAGGCCGCAACCTGCTGGTTGATAATTATTTTGGGCAGGTAGTCTGGTATAATCTGATATAACTCTAAATGCACCTGGGTAAGTGGGGGAAACAGTTCAGTTTAATGTGGTAATAATTCAGACCTGTATCAGACTATACCAGACTACCTGGCCAAAATATTTATCCTGAGTGCAAATCCCTTACCCCACTTTCTTTCCTAAATTTTGCAAACCCAGGTAATGTAAGAGTAGGAGTGGATAACTGTGGCAGTTTCTACTTTAATCACTCTCACAGATTGTCGCCCAGCCACATAACACAGCTGTTGCCATGCTAAGAGTTATTGAAGGATAGATTGTAATTGTGTAGCAATAATTTTTGTTAAAATATTGAAATCCATGATTGGTCTATATGAGGGAACAAGTTTTGGGTCCTTTCCTGGTTTAGGAATAGGCATAGTGAATGCCTCATTGAAGAAGGGATCCACCTCACACACTGCCTGATACAGTCTACCATTGCTGATGTAACATCATGGCTTAACAATTTAAAATAGCTCAGGGTCTTATGAAGTAGAAAATTTTTAATAGTGGAGGTAATTTAAGTGGAGTTGATGGGACCTTCTAAGCTCTCCCGTTTGCTCATTGATATGTTAAGGCAGGTTAGTCTCTGTCAAGATTATTCATTGTAGTGTTTGGTCCAAATTGCCCAATCTGCATATAGCATTTGACAGTACTTCTAATGATATCTTTTTTCCGATTTAATATCAAGTTGTCCACTAGCTGGACTTCTTATAACAGTGGTATGGGGTTTTATTTTCCAAGGGCGGGACATGTTGGCTAAGAGTCTACCTACCTTGCTTATCCAACAATAAAATTTCAGTTTGAGATAGTACTGCCTTTGTGTGGTTTTTAGTTAGGTGTTGGTTTAGAAAATTGTGTTTATTCTCCTTTTTCAAGTAGACAAACTCACTGCTATCTGGCACATTGTTGGTGATCCCAGAGGAAATCTTGCAAATTTCAATTCTGGGGTTGATGCAGAAGCCTGTGAGTTTGATGCAAGCTGCAAGGAACCATGCTGATTCAATCCAGTGATCAGCTTGCTAAAATGAGATGGGTAGTTTCCTCTGTAATGTGAAGGGGGTATAAACTTTTGGGGTTGCTTCCTGTGACTATGAGGATCAATGATTAATGGCAGTAAAACACAGAGTGGCAACAAGTAAAATTATATTCAGGTGAATCTCATATGAATAAAGTGCAAGTGTGCATAGATGAGAAAAATTTATAGAATGAGGAATTCAAGTAAATAAAGGAAAAAATGTATATGAGTTAAAAATTCATAGATTGGAAATTCAAACCAAAATATAAAAAGCAGAGGTAGTATACAGATGAACACAATATGATGTCATCTACTGATACGGAATAACCACCAATAACAATAACACCAATACAATAGTCGGTTGCCGCTAAAACCTTCAAAAAGCTTAATATAACACTAGAATGAATCCTAAACTATGAAAAGCCTGCTTAATAAATAAAAGTCCAAACTTTAGGGACAACAATGTAGCGTCTTTATCAGTAAAAAGTGGCTGTGTAAAAACCTTCCTTAATGAGTCCAAAGTAAGTCCCTTAGAAATATACTTCACTTAAAATAAATTCATTGGTATAGAAACTGTATTTAGCCAGATATTAACTCTGCCGCAGGTTTCCAATTAAGAGGATTCACAGTTCAGAAGTGACAGTCTGGCGGCTATAGAAGCAAGTTGGCCGAAGGAGCTCTTAATGTTGTGAAGAAATGTCTCAGGAAGAAAACGTCTCAAAACTGTTCCCAGGTGACAATCAGAAAGGGAAAAATGCACAGCCGATCGTCCGAAGGAAGGGGAGGGCAGGTGCCCTCCTTCAGAGTACCGTTCTCCCACAGGCGCCACTCAGTAATAACGGCCGATTCCACAATGGTCCGGTAAAAAGAAAAAAATACTTTTATTAAACACAAGTGACAAATGATAAAACAAGTAAAAACGGGAAAAAGGAGTCCTGTAACCCACCTGGGTTCAACTGATGCAGACTGAACTATGTAATGGTATCCCTAACCTGAGTCAGATTTGATGTTTGCGGTAGATTATTTGTTGTCATCATTGTATCTTTTTTAATGAATATCCTTCAAGCTCAGCTGATCTGTAAATAACAATGTGCTGAGTTTTATGCTTAGTCAGCGGCTAAGATGGAGTATTGGCACTCCATTTAAAGACCGCATGTACGCAATCTATGTAACGAAGCGCTATGTATATAGCGTAAAATAGTTACTATGAATGCGTAGTACCTATAATCAGAAAAATAGGCACGTAAGTAAAAAAATTTCGGGGTTGTGAATTTGGTCCTATGTGTGCAGTCGGGGGAGGGAATTATGCGGCCCCAAAGAAAAAAAAAAACCAAAGGGTCCTAAAGAAATGCTGGTTCAAATAGTCCAAACAAAATAAATAAAAATAAATAAAAAATTTTTTTCAAACATCCCTATTCACTTTACTACATTCCCAGTAAGTGGACTATTTCTGACAGTGCCTGTTACTGGCTGTCAGAGGCGGCTGTAAGTTATTTATTAATTTTTTCTTCTTTTTTTTTTCAGGTGTCTCTGCTGCCAGCCTTCTGAGAGCTATGCCATCTCAGTGTTACCACGGAAACCAGACGGCTGCTCTCACTTCCCTCTTACTAGACTATAGTCAGGTAAGAGCAGCTGCCTATGTGGCCTATGCCTAGGGCCACCTCTGGATACATGGGGCCTGATCCAGACCTACGCCGATGCGCTGTGCTTACTAAAGCACAGCGTATCGGTGTTTACTTACCCTGGCTCTCCCCCTGTGCGGGCGTATGGCCCCTTCCTTACGCCGGCTGAAGGCTACCCTAACCTAACCTAGCCAGTAAGGAAGGGGCCATACGCTCACACAGGAGCGTATGGCCGCCTAGTCCGCCCTCCCACCCTCATTTAACTACCTCCCCCGCCCACCTACACTAACCTGAACGTAGGGATGCTGGGGGACGTCCCCTCCAGCGTCCCTACGGCGCTGCTACAGACGCCCGATCCAGGATCGGGCGCTGCCGTAGCAACGCCGGGCTACATCTGCCCGGCGCATGCGCAGATCGGCTGAAAAGTTATTCTGGATCAGGCCCATGGTGTGAGATTCAATACTCACTTTACCACAGCGAATATTAGCGTAATAGCATAAATCTGTATGCAAATATACCAATTCCCTACGCGAATAATGAAGGTCCAGTCGCAAGTTGTGTTCCAAAGCACAAAAGATGTATTACCAAAACTGAGCGTAAATCCAAACAGCACCGCTTCCAGATACACGCAAGAATACCAACACTGGTCGTCGAGCTTCACATAGAACCCTCTATCTGTCCAACCAGGTAGGTATAGCTTTTATAAACAAACATTATCAAAAGGTTGCTGATGTCACTGCAATCCGATCTTCTGGCATCTGGTTGGTGGATTCCTCTGGTCATCTTAGGGATCCTTTGATGATTGGTCCTTGAAGGGTCTTTTGTTCTCTTCTTGGCATCATTAACATCGTAGGTTTGGATCAGGCCCAAAGGACTATGCCATGCGGTCTCAAACAAAGGAATACAATATCATTAATTTATCTATATCTATAACTTGCATGCATTAGATGCGATCGCATAATAAATCATATCGGACCAGATTCAGAACGCGTGCGGGGGTCTGTAATAACGCGAGACAGAGGGGAGTGCACAACCCCTGTCACTCCCCTCTGTCGTGCGGGCTTTATGGCAGCTTATGCAGATTATTTTTTTCCTACCCTTGTGGGAAGTGCTTTCTCACAATGGACCTGATTCACACTTAAGAAGCTTCCTACGCTTACGTAGTAGGTCATTTACACAATCTACATACAGTACCAGTTAGTGGTTAGGAAGAAAGAAGCATGCCAGTGCCACCTCAGGGAGTATTTAGGTAGAAGTGGGTGGGGGGAGGGATGTAGATTAGCCAGGGAGGGCAGGGGGAGGCATTCTCTGTGGGTCTTTTGTTTCTTAAGGTGGAATATATGCACGGTAAGATAAAGTAGCATATGACACTTTTATAAAATGGAGGGTTGGTTCAGGGGCTGGACAGGGGAGTTATGTGTAGATTGACCACACCTAACTTTTTCTTATCTCTGAATATGGCCCAATTACCTTTGAGGACTCTTAAATATTATAGTGTTTTCAATAAAATAGGGAAAAGGCAGTGAATGTTTTTTATTTTTGTTTTTTTTAAATCTTTTTATTAAAGCATGTTATCCAGCAATCAATTGGCAAACAGTCATACATTGTGTATTACAGAGATCCAAGTACAAACACGTTAGTCAATAAACTGTAAATCTTTACATATTAGACAAGACAGCTAGGTCAAGTTTAGGGTAACAGTGCAAGTGCTCTCGACACGACATGACCAGCTGATTTAATACCTGCATTAGGTGGTCTATTCCACCTAGGTGGGAGCAATAAGTTCATATGCAATTGCTGATTATTTTAATTGATATTCCCCTTAAGCCCCCCACTTTAATTCTGGTACAATGGATTACTACCCATAATCAAATGAATCAATTGAGTCTTCTTATGTAATAGGTAATTTGTCCATTCACTCACGCACTTCTCTCTCGCTATGTGCTTCATTTGCCTCATGTGCCTTTGTGCAATAATTTGAGGTCCCCGAGGCATTCACTGTTATGACACTGAGTGCTGCTTAAGTATAGAGACATATAAACAAGCTCAGCTGCATACTGTCCCTCACCAGCACCATGTAGGGGTCACCTTGTGGGGGTTTATAAGGACTGTGCAGCCATTTTGGCCTCATGCTTCTGCTTGTCGATGTCATCAAGCCCCGACAATCCCCTGAAATGCTAGAGATTACAGGAATGGTTGACAGGGGTCGGGGCTTAATGACACGCTTTACATAATTTGCATCATTAAGCCCTGCCCCCTTGCAAAATATGGCTTCCCTCCATGTTGGGGTTGGCATGTACAATTAGGAAGGAGGTACTATTCACAAGAGAGCCTGTCATATATATGTGGCACCCCTGCAGTCAGAGGCGTAACTAACGTGGGCTTTGTAGGGCTCGTGCCCCAGGGTCATGTCAGCGTCTGTATTCACTGCACGCACCACCTGACAATGCAGAGATATGGGGGTGCACTAAGGTCTAAAACTATATAATGGGGGTGCACTAAGGACTGAAAATATATTATCAGGGTGCACTAAGGACTGAAAATATATTATCAGGGTGCACTAAGGACTGAAACTATGATGTGGCTGCACTAAGGACTAAAACTATATTATGGGGGTGCACTAAGGACTGAAACTATGGTGGGGCTGCACTAAGGACTAAAAGTATGTAATGGGGGTGCACTAAGGACTGAAACAATATTACAAGGGTTCACTAAGGACTAAAACTCTATGAGGGACTGCACTAAGGACTAAAACTAATGGGGGTGCACTAAGGATTGAAACTATGGCGGGGCTGCACTAAGGACTAATACTATATAATGGGGGTGCACTAAGGACTGAAACAATAGTATGGGGATTCACTAAGGACTGAAACTATATGAGGGGCTGCACTAAGGACTGAAACTATACGTAGGGGGTGCCCTAAGGACTGAAACTATATGAGTGGCTGCACTAAGGTCTGAAACTATATGAGTGGCTGCACTAAGGTCTGAAACTATATGAGGGGCTGCACTAAGGCTGAAGGCTGGGGATACATGAGGGAGATTATTTGGAGGCTGGAGATACATGAGGGGAATTATTGGAAGCTGGTAAAACATGAGGGGGATTATTGGAAACTGAGGAGACATGATAAGCATTATCAGAAGCTGGGGAGACATGAGGGGGTTCTTAGAAACCTAGGGCCTGATCCAGAGCTACGGCCGCCGTCGCTCTAATGCGCATGCGCCGGGCAGATGTTACCCGGCGTCACTATGGAAACGCCCGATCGTAGATTGGGCATCCGTAGCAGCGGCGTAGGGACGCTGGAGGGGACGTCCTCCAGCGTTCCTACGTTCAGGTTAGTGTAGGTGGGCGGGGGGAGGTAGTTAAATGAGGGTAGGAGGGCGGGCTAAGCGGCCATATGCTCCTGTGCGAGCGTAATGAAGGGGCCATATGCCCGCACAGGGGGAGTGTCAGGGTAAGTAAACGCCGATCGGCGTAGGTCTGGATCAGGCCCCTAGTCTTCAATTTTACAATACAGACAGCATCCTAGTCTTCACTATACAGTACAGACAGTGTCCTAGGGCCTGATCCAGACCTACGCTCGCATGCGATCTAACACTGATCGTAAGCGTAAAATCGCCATAAAAAACGCACTGTGCATGTGCATAGTAACAACTTCCGGTCGTACCAAAGACCTTTTCGTAGCGGCGATTCGGACGTCCGTATTGTTTGCGTATTTTCCGACGACGGGGCGTGTTTATAGTACGAAGTTAGTACGGACGCTGGAGTTAAGGAATGGAGG
>WWET01004508.1:0-10766 GCA_011038615.1 Limnodynastes dumerilii | reverse complement strand
TCTTTCCTTTCCCTTCTGTCCCTATATCCATCTCCTCTGGAGGTGGATCTCCTCCTTGATCCCCTATTTCTATACTCCTTATACCCTCCAGTGGACCTTCCTCGAGATCTCCCTCTATGAGGAGAGTTTTCTCTGGATCTTCCTCGTCTCTGTTCCCTATGCATGAATCTATCTCAGGATTTTTCCTTCTGTTCTTTTTCTCTCTGGGGTGATCTTTTTCTATGGGACCTCCAATCTCTTTACTCACTATGGGCCTGATTCAGAATTACGTACGCATGTAACTTAAGAATAGTAAGTTACGTTATTTTCAACTGCGCATGTGCAGTAACCATTTGTGCACGGATCTTGCTAACGCAAATTGCGTACTTATTATTCCGTTCTGAAATTACGTCCATCCTCATAACTTAAGAAGACTGGGAGGAACACGGAATTCTAATTATATTTCAAGGCGTGGTTATTAACTTGCATGCTGAACTTAGGACATAGGTACGCAATACCAAACTTTTGCACAGAAAATGTGCACACTTAAAATATGCACGGACGCAATTTAATAGTGTGTTCCTATTATTTTCCGTGCTCATTTGCGTTCCTTATTTCCGTACTTATGTTCAAGAAGGGAAAATAGGGAAGATACTCGGGAAAATTTAAGACATAGAAGTAGAGATTCACGTAGGAGATCCTCACATAGGACCTGATTCAGAATTACACTCGAAATGTTCGCGCACTTCTGAATCAGGTCCTATGTGAGAATCTCCTATGTGAATATCTACTTCTATGTCTTAAGTTTTCCCGAGTATTTTCCCTTCTTGATTCCTCCCTTTTTCTTCCTCCCTTCCCCTCACTTTTATCCTTCTCTCTACTCCTTCTTCCCTTTTTTGAACTTTCCTCTTGATTATTGCCCTTCTTCTTTTTAGTATCTTACTACTCTCTGGTTCTTCCCTTTTCCTTTTTTTTATAACCTTAGATTTGATTGGCATGTCTATATTTACTTTATTTGAACTTCCAGAACTTCTCTTATCTGTTTTACCATCTTCTATTTCTTCTCTATCATTCCCTGAATGTCCTCCCATTGTATCTCCTCCCAGAAGTTCATCTGTTATGTCCTCTAGAATGTCCTTAATATGATCTTCCCAATCCTCCTCTGTTCTCCTTTTCTTCCTTCAATTTTTCTTCTTTAGTCTCAAATACTGTGTTCCGGTCTGATAATCAATAGTGTCTCTCCTGTACTACTTGTATTTTTCTTCTGTTAACATCCTTTCCCTCTTAGATATTCTTTGTTTTATCAAGTCCTCCATTTCTTTAAAATCATTCATTTATGAATATGGGGCTATAGAAGACTCTAATTCTTTTATTTCTGTAGCATACTTTTTTAATTCCTTGTTCCTTTCTTTTATTATTAAGTCCATAAATGAATATTAACATTGGTCCAATATCTTATACCATTCATTCAGAAACTCCACTGATTTAGCGTCAAAGAAGCAGGTTTTCTTTACTCTCAACCCTCTTGGGACAATCTGATCTGCTTTATACTTCTCCAATGCTACCACCTACCACCATATTCAGTTTTGTTTTTGTAATAATTTTTCCAATCTCTCCATTACACTTTCAAGATCCTCATCCCATAAATCTTCATTCCCTTTAAAAACCTGTTCTACTCTCTCGCTTCTTTCTTCTCTAGGTGTAAACATTTTCAGCAGTCCTATGTAAGGTGTACTTACAACAATCAAAATAAAAATGATAGTTAATCAACAATAATCAAAAAGATTCCTAAGATGGCACCTTTACTACTTACTACTGGTATACCATTGCATCCTGTCGTTCATTGCAGATTCAGTACTATCATGGAGTGAGATTGCTGTCACTCACAAAATGGTGGAGCTGCTAATTCACAAATTTCCAGATAGACGGTATAGTCTATTACTGGTTTATGGCAGTGTTGCTGAGGCATTTTCTTTCCTTTGTTTCTGTGGCTAGCAGATTAACCCCTGCCTTTCATGCACCTGTTTGCATTTACCTATAAATTGATTGAGCAACTTCCATTCTGTGTTTGTAATTCACAAATTTGTGTGTTTATTGGAATACTCACATGTAGTCTATGCAACCAAAGTTCTGGTCAGCTATGTAGAAAGTCCCCACAACTAACTAGGTATTAGGTAAATTGCGGCGTAATTTAGGGGGTATGGTTGTGCTCACTGGGGTCACTGGGAGGTAATGGTTGGGTGTGTGTAGATAGCGAGCTGCAGTTCTCTTCAGGATTGTCCCCAACAGACAAATCAAGGATCAGGTTATTGGATAGAGGGAGGAGAATACTGCGCTCAAGTTTTGGGTGTATGATGGCGAATGGGGATATGCCGGGAACTGGTGGAAGTATATTAGGTGTATAGGTTAAGTATCCCAAGTTACTGAGGCACACACTGTCCAGATGGGCAATCACAAAGTTCTAAATGTCCCTGGAGGGACAATAGGTTTAGTTCAAAGGTCAGCCTGGTCAGTGTTGTTGCGTAGATGATGATGACGTAAAGCAGCAGGGAAAATAGAAAAAACAAGACAGGTAGCACCTAGTGCATTACTGATGGCTGGGTATATCGTAGAAGGTAGATGCACTCACCCTTCAGGCATCTTGCCTGTGAGCATGTAGATGTAACGTGTAGGCTGCTGAAGTGTCCGTGTCCTGCAGCGTCTGGTCCGATGTAGAGATTGGGAGAGCAGAGAGAAGAACAAGAGGGATGCGCCTAGCGCAATTACCACAGCTGGAGGTGTGGAGGAGGAGGAGGGGGGTTTTTCACTCACCCGACTGACGTCTTGGTGTAATGCGGTGGGGATTTGGCGATTGCTCGTCTTGGCTGCTGCTGTCCTGTTCCACGTGTCGGCCAGCTCCAGGAGGCTCACTGTGATGACATGTGTGGCAGTTCCTATTGTTAAGTGCCGTTCCTTACACTTACCTGCCTCTCCTCCAGCGCCATCTTCCCTGGGACCGACGCTCTCCCTCTGCATGCCGTCACGTGAACGGACGGCATGCAAATTAGCCATGTGTCCGCTCCCTTTCCACAGCTCCCCGGCGCACAGTTCTGCCTCGCGTCCTGGTTGCCTAGCAACCAGAACGCTGCGTCCCTCTGCCCCGCAGCACAGCGGTGCGATTGGCCATATCTCCCTCTTACCTCAATTTTCAGTGCCCTGACGTGACTGGAGGCTGGTCCTGGTCCAGCTAGTTCATTGGCCAGCCTCCCCTGTAAATAGTCCTGCAGGCACAGCAGTCTCCCGCCGGTTATAGCGTCTGCTGCCCGTGCTTCTGTTCCTCTCGCTCTCCCATCTCTTTATATCTTTGTTCCAGCTTTCTTGAGTGCCCCATCGTTGTCCCTGCCTGGTTCCTGCTTATTATCCATTCGTGTCAGCCTCCTTATCTTTACCTTCTTGTTTATCCCTTTTGTGTTAACCTGTTCCTTCCCTGTTTGCCTGTCTGTGTTATCCCTTTTGGGATTCCTCCTTGGTGTGAGTGCAGTGTGAATCTCCCAGTCAGTCTTGTAAGTTCAGTCCGGTTTGCTTTCCCTAGTTTGTCTGTTCAGTGTTACCTGTTGTTCGTCAAGTACAGTTCCTTCTGTTACTGCTTCGCCCACTTACCTGCTTTCTGTCGTCCATTCCCTCTTGGTCCCATTTCCTCCTCCGGGTTATTTCTAAGGTGTGTATCCTGAAGAAGTCCTACCAGCTCCAGTCCATCCCCACCTTCAGGGGCCCTGGCGAATACTCAGACGGACGCAGGCTCTACATATTGGTGAGTAACCCGATTCCTCTCTCTCTCTTGTCTCAGGTCACCTCGGTACTTGCCAAGGTAAACCCGGGGTACCATAATTGCCCTGACACCCGGTGGTGTCCTAACACCTATTCGCCATCATACACCCGAATCTCTACCAAAAACTAGTCACATCAGAGAACAACCCAAGCCCTCTTGGTTACAACAAAATAAAGTGTTTTTCCACTGCGGCAACTGTCCTGGGTGCGAAAAGCTAGGATACCATCACACGAAAGCCACAACCACCATCTCATCCAACATTACCTCCACTGAATTTACCATCAAACAGACCATCACCTGCCATACAAAAATGTCATTTATCTCCTAAAATGTCCGTGCAAACTCCAATATGTAGGCAGAACCATCAGAGCACATCCAGAACATCCAAAAGGGTTACGAACTACATAGCGTTTCCCTGCACTTTAAGACTCATCACAATCAGGATCCACAATACCTACAGTTTATAGGGATTGACCATGTTACACCAGACTGGAGAGGTGGCTATTTTACTAAAATGATTAACACCAACCCCTTCATCCCAAGACCCATGACAACTATTAGACTTGGCACATGGAATATAGGTGGGCTACACTCCCCTATAAAATATAAGCGTGTACTGACTTATATTAAGAAGCTCCGTATGGATGCTATGCTTCTACAAGAGACGCACCTTTTAGATGGGGAGGCTTCTAAGTTAAACACTCAGGGATACCAAGTTCTTGCGTCAGCCCCGTATAATTCCAGAGCGAGAGGTGTGGCTATACTTATCCATAGAGGCCTCTCTTTCGATATTCATTCCCAGGTCATAGACAAGGAAGGGAGATACTTGATCTGAGAAGTCACTTTCAACAGGAAAAAATATGTATTAGTTAACATCTATGCTCCCAACACCTACAACAAAACCTTTTTCCTTAAATTACTAAGTCTACTTTACAAATATTCTGGTGAACCCATGCTTATTGGAGGTGACTTTAACCTGACTGCGTCGCGGTTTTTAGATAGATTGCGACTGTCCAAGGGGTCCGCTAGACAACCTAAGTTGGGGATCAATCAATTTCCTGGAGAACTACAGTTGGTGGATCTCTGGAGGGTGAGACATCCCACTGAGAAGCAATATTCCTGCCTGTCTGCTACTTATAAATCCCTCTCCAGATTGGATTACTTGCTGGCCTCCGAGGCAATGTTACTTATGGTTTCCAAAATTGAAATGGAACTTATTGTGATCTCAGATCACGCAGTTGTTTGGACACAGTTGGAAGTAGAACCCACCAATAGAGCACATAGCACTTGGAGTGAGCTAACTGAGACGTACACTCAATTTTTAGCAGACCAATCCCCGGACCATTCTCAGAATTTTAAACTTAAACAGACTCAATTTGAAGCTACTCTAAATAGGCTAGCTGATAGATCCTTCACCCACAGAAATATTAAATTCTTTAAATGGGGAAATCGTCCTGGGTGTTTCTTGTCAAATTTGATTAAGGGCACTAACAAAACTACCTATATAGCGGCGTTGAGGGATCAGTCGGGGCATCTGCTCCATCAGTCATCTGAGATTATGACCATCCTCTAAAAATTCTATGAGGATTTATATCGACAAGAACCAATCAATGAGCTCTCTAAGTCGTGCTTCTGGAACAATCTACCAGTACCCACGATTTTGGGAGATCAAGCAGCTGCCATCATTGCCCCTATCATCCTGGTGGAGGTTAAAGAAGCGATCAAACATCTTAAACCATTGAAGGCCCCTGGTCTGGATGGCTTCAGTGGGGATTTTTATAAAATCCTTGCTGAAGAGCTTGCTCCCCATTTGCAAAAATTCTTTAATAGTATCCTCTCTTCCAAATTGATCCCGAGATACTTTTACGCCGCAATCATTAGAGTTATTCCCAAACCAGGAAGAGACCAGACACTCCCCGGGTCATATCGCCCTATTTCGCTGTTAAATACAGATTATAAAATGTTTACGAAAATTTTAACAGAGCGTCTGAAATTGATATTGCCATCCATCATTCACCCAGACCAAACTGGATTCATCATGGGCCGCCATTCAGTTGTGAACATAAGGAAGGCACACGATTATCCAACAGACCGAGCGGGAGGGCGGCTCCGACCCACGTCTTATTCTATGCCTTGATGCCGAAAAGGCATTTGATATGATCACTTGGGATCACCTGTGGGAGTCGCTCTCCCATTTTGGCTTCCCTATAGTTTAATGACATCCTTAAGACTCTCTACTCCTCTCCTTACACACGGGTAGCTGTTAACGGCTCACAATCGACACCTTTCCAATTTCAAAGAGGCATGCGCCAAGGCTGCCCATTGTCGCCACTATTCTTCGCGCTAGCGATAGAATCCCTCGCTATAGCCCTGCGTAGATCTCCAGATTATTATGGCATAATGGTGGGACAGGTAGAGACCAAAACGGCTCTTTTTGCGGACGATATGTTGCTCATGGTCTCGCAGCCGGATAGATCAATACCCAACATCATACGAATTATACAAGATTTTGGATCTTTTGCTGGATACAAAATAAATTTCTGCAAATCTGAAGTCCTGATGCTGTCGGGTGTTCGGATCCTGCAATCCTCCACTCTCATAACACAAACCTTTAAGGTAGCAGAGGGCAAATTTAAATATCTTGGTATTCAGATTACAGCAAATATACAAAATCTTTACAAAGCTAATTTCTCCCCAGTCATTTGTTCTCTAGAGAACTCCATTGAAAAATGGAACTTGCTGCCACTCTCTACGCTAGGCAAAGCAGCCCTTGTCAAAAGTGTTTTGTTCCACAGATTAACCTACCTAATACAAATGTTGCCCATCTCTATGTCCAAATCTGACATAAAGAGGTGCACCGACCTATTTGTCAGGTTTGTATGGAGTAATAAAAAACCAAGAATAAACCACAGGCGTATGCAACTACCAAGAGCTCGGGGGGGATTGGGTTTCCCAGATCTATCCGCCTTTACCCAGGAGGCCTTTTTCAGATATGTGACAGACTGGATATTTCACAAGCAACACTTTACTAACCAACTACTAGAATCTGAATCTATTAAACCTTTCTCCTGGGCTGCGTTGTTACACCAACCTAGGACAAAGATCCCAGACCATATTTTGAGTAATATCCTATTTTGTGATACCTATGCGGCCTGGGTGGCACTCCATAAGAAGAGTGGGGTCTTGTTTCAAACTTTTCACTTTAACACTTTTGGGGGCAACCCTTCTTTTACGCCGGGTCTCCAGGATGACACATATCTGGCGTGGAAACAAAAAGAAATCAGTGCCATCAGAGATATTTTCGACCCAGGTGGAGTAATCCGCCCTTTTCAATACCTGGCAGAAAAACATGACATACCAAAACAAAATTTTTTCATGTACCTGCAGGCTAGGCACTTTGCCCAACATGCAGTTAAGCTAACACATTCCGGCCCTAACCCACTACGCACTTTACTAGTATTTCTGGAGACCCATCCTTTCCACTTCAGATACGTGACTGACAACCTCCACTCGGTGGATACCTTAGACTGGTGGAGAGGCCCGGCGCTTGCGTGGTCCAGAGATCTGGGTGAGACGATTTCCACTGAGGATCTGATACAGCATTATGATACCACAATGAAAGCTTTGGGATCGGTAACACTCCAGGAGGTGCACCTCAAAATAGTGCACAGAGCTTACATAGCCCAGGCTCAGAGACGTCATATGTCGTCTGATGAGTCGGGACAATGCCCTAAGTGCCGTTTCTGGAAAGCCACCTTAATCCACAATCTATGGGAATGTGGGAAAATTAAAAAATTTTGGGGCAAGGTAATAAATTTTATCAATCTGATCCTTAAATCCAGCCTACCTCTGGATCCCTTTGCACTGCTGTGGGCTAACTTTGGGCGTTGGATTGGCACACCTGGAGTTAAGGATTCTATCCCACTGCTTACGGTCATAGTGACAGCGGCAAAGAAAGTAATTCTACAAAAATGGACTACTAAACCTCCTCCCTTCCTGAGCTCAGTGAAGATCCTCTTACTACATACCCTGTATATGGCGCCGGGCCACATTGCCAGACAATGAATGTGGAGTAGAGCACTTTTACAAAAAATGGGGATCTTATATCGAGACCCTTCCTCAACCAGACCAAGATCATATGTTGAAACACTTCGAGTCTACTACGTGGTTTCTGTATAGGAACTTACCTGCGCCTTTTGGTTCACAAGATACAAATTTGCCTTCCACTTAGGGAACCGGTTCAAGTGTATGAAACACCTAAAGTCATCTAGTGTATCATTAGAGTAGGGGGGTGCCGCCCATAGCCAGCGAGTAAGATTCTCCGTTAAATGTTACTTGTTTTTAATGAGACTTTGTTTCAGTCACATGCATTTGGAAAATACTTTCCATGTACGTATCGGTTTAAGAAAATGTTTCAGCGAGTTGATGTATATTGTTGTGAAGATAATCGGTCTTACAGTGGAATGTTCTATGTATCATTTTGCACCCTTTCTTTTTCTTCACTCTGCTGTGGACGTTATAATACCTAGGGGGATTGTACAAGGCCAATCGGGCCTAGACTTCTGTTTTGTAACACTACCTGCTGGACTACCTTTTAACCTTTTATGGTCTCTTGTATTATGCATGTGGCTGTATTTGTTTTTGTATGTATTTTGGTTGATGAAAACTGAAAAACCAATAAAAAGTAAAAAAAAAAAAAAAAAAAAAAGATTAACACCAGAGAGATAGAGTAGACCCTGGCCCCTAGAGGTCTAAATATAGACCTGGAAATTAACAGCATTATTTAACCCGTATTGCCACCTCCGAGCATAATGGGTAATTTTCCATATATGCCCTTTCCCCTTCATTTCCTCCAGCATTCTCTCTCCACCCTATGTACTCCCCATCAGTACAGTACTATTAATCCCTTTTTTTTTTTCACCATCACTGTCCTCATGCTCCCCTGTCCCTCCTTGCCCCTGGACTTCACCCATGACACAATTTTTAGCTCAGCATGCCCGTCTCTTAGTCAGGTCCTCTTTTTAGCAAACCTCCCTCCCCCTCTCTTTCATGTACCAGATACTATTAGCCTGTTTATCCTGCTCGTACATTCCATTCATGACGTAGTACATGGCTTTACATGCCTGTCAACAGCTAGGTCTCATACAAAAAAAACAAATTATGAAAAGTAATCTGCGCAAAAAAATCTCTATAGCTGCTGAAGGTGTTTCTAAAAGGGGGTGTCTCAATATCCCCAAATGAGAAACAAACTAGAAAAGAATAAGAAACACCCTTCAAGCACTAAGATGTCCCTCAGTGGGAAGTGTCAGTTGGTTCCGGACCCTGATATAATAAAAGGGGGGGGGGGCAACTTGCAATAGAAGGTTTTGGCAACAATATATGAAGTTGGAAGTGTCAGTTAGGTATACCGCAGCGACTGTCATTCACTCACTGTTTGTTTACCCTGATGTCACCACGGGTTTCCACCATCCAATCAACGGAGGAATCAGCTTGTGACCACTTTTGTCCAATCAGCGAAGGAACCTCAGGATAAAGCAGGAAGTAAACGCACACGCCGCACGGACTTTGAAAAAGGACCCAGCAGAGGTCCGAAACGCGTAAGCCAGGCGGTGTTCTACGGGCCCACATTCATTTCCAGGACTAGTGCTGACGGTTTCGTTCTTCTCCTCGCCCGGGCTATTCAACATCAAGAGGGAGTCCACTTCTGCTCATCAACCTTTCCTGGTATGAACTGTTGGTCCGATTTGTTTAGTTTTTTTTGTGTAGGATCCATTCTAATAAAGTGTTATTTTTCATTTTATTTCCTTTCCTGCACATCCCCGAGAGGGGAAGAAAACTTCTTTATCATCTATGCGAATTCCCCCCCCCCCTTTTTTATCATATCAGGGTCCGGAACCTACTGACACTTCCCACTGAGGGACATCTTAGCGCTTGAAGGGTGTTTCTTATTCTTTTCTAGCTAGGTCTCATACACCTGTCAATCCCACCTAGCCCCTCCACACCCATATCCCACCCACATATAAAATTCACACACCACAGGTCACCCCCCCTACCCTTGAAAAAGTCACTCCTTGTGATGAAACGCGTTGGCCCTCAAATAACACACCACAGAAATTGTTTTACTAGTATCTTTATTGTACTGCAAATAAATGAGCTTTTATCAGCCACGTATTGTCCGATCAGCCTCCTTGCTCCCATGCCTGGTTCCAGCAGTCCACACAGCGGACTGTCCGAAGTCTGGGTTCCCCCGGCACCACCAGGATGCCGATACCGCTCCACTCGGGCCGCCCCACATGTCGTCACAGTGAGCCTCCCGGAGCCAGCCGACACGTGGAACAGGACCGCAGCAGCCAAGGTGAGCTACCGCCACATCCCCACCGCATTACACCAAGACGTCCGTCGGGTGAGTGAAAACCTCCCCCCTCCTCCTCCCCCACACCTCCAGCTCTGGAAATTGCACTAGGCGCATCCCTCTCGTTCTTCTCTCTGCTCTCCCAAGCTCTACAGGACATGGACACTTCAGCAGCCTACCCATTACATCTACATGCTCACAGTCAAGATGCCTGAAGTGTGAGTGCATCTACCTTCTACGATATACCCAGCCATCAGTAATGCACTAGGTGCTGTCTGTCTTGTTTTTTCTATTTTCCCTGCTGTTTTACATCATCATCATCTACGCAACAACACTGACCAGGCTGACCTTTGAAGTACACCTATGGACAATAGGTTTACTACAAAGGTCAGCCTGGTCAGTGTTGTTGACATTTAGAACTTTGTGATTGCCCATCTGGACAGTGTGTGCCACAGTAACTTGGGACACTTTTCCTATACACCTAATATACTACCACCAGTTCCCGGCATATCCCCATTCGCCATCATACACCCAAAGCTTGAGCGCAATATTCTCCTCCCTCTATCCAATTACCGTATATACTCGAGTATAAGCCTAGTTTTTCAGCACATTTTTTGTGCTGAAAAA
>WWET01004507.1:92063-117471 GCA_011038615.1 Limnodynastes dumerilii | reverse complement strand
CCTTCTCTGACACCTTTCTCCTCAGCTCACTGCTGTACTTCACACCCAGCTCTGCCTGACCGTTATCACTGCTGTCACACTCCGTTCCTCACAGTCTCCCCTCACAGAATCATCACCTCACACCAACTGCCTCATCAGCAACGTCTCTCCCGCGCTCCCTCCGTCTGTCTCCTTCACTATTTCTCTCACAAACAGCCAGCCTCGCGCACACCAATCTTCCCTGAAGCTTGGTGCGGTGCCTCGCGCTGTACAGCGTGCGCCTCTGTTTACTGGTCTGTTGCCAAGCAACAGACCTCGCACCAGCTTACTGCCTGCCGGCTCTCTCTCCTCGCGTGCAAGACTGCAAGTGCAGTGCAGGGGTGTCACATAATTACATTGCTTCCCCACTCACATACTATAATTAAACATTACCTCCCCACACACACTATAACCTCACATTAACCCCACTCCCCCTCATACTTTAACCCCCACAAAGCATTTATAAGTCTCTTAACTGTTCTGTTTACTTCCTCACCCTCCGTCCTCTGCGGCGTCTGTTCTTCTGCATGACGCTGATGTCAGCGGTAAACCGTTGCGTCCAGGCTCTGTGTATGTGTTGCTATGGCAACACATACACAGTGCCCGGACCGCTGCGTCCAGGCACTGTGTATGTATTTCCATAGCAACACATACACAGTGCCCGGGTGCTGCGGTCCAGACACTGTGTATGTGACAATACAGTGTCCGGGAATAATACTATTCTCCCGGAGACAATACTATTCCCGGACATTGTATTGTCTCCGTGAGAAAAGGGTCCTCTCACGGGAGTCCGGGAGATCTCTCAGGACTCCGGGAGTCTCCCGGACATTCCGGGAGAGTCAGCAACCGTGATTTATCTGTGATTTTCTAATACTATCATTGGGCTGGATCCAGACCTAGTTAAGAGCTTGAACTAAGTTACTCCTGAGCTAAACCATGCAGAGGCGTAGGGAGGGTGGAGCAACCGGAGCGCAAATTTATCAAGTGGCGCCGCAGGAGTCCGGAAGCTGTTCAATCTCTGACAGTCTGTCGGCTCCAGGTGCACTGATTATCAATCAGTGCATCTTGAGCCGGCAGACTGTCAAAGATTGAACAGCGGCCGGACTCCTGCGGCCTGATTGCCGATCTTCATGCATGTGACATCATGACGTCACAGGCATGGATAGAAGAGCCACGGCGGGGAGAAGAAGAACAGTGCAGGGAAGGTAAAAAAAACTCCTTCCAAGTAAAAGAAAAGTAAAGAAAACTAATCTCACCTTATCCGTCCCTCCGGGAGCTTTACAATATCGTTTTCAATTTTGACATGATGGGCTGGATCCAGACCTAGTTAAGTGCTTGAACTTAGTTACTCCTGGGCTAAACCATGTTGATTGGAGGGAGTTATATTTCAACTGTTGTAAGCAGTATCAGAGTTGAGAGGTGATGTTTCCTATCTCAAGTCTAAATAACAGTGTGATAGTAAAGCTGGTCAGTATCTGTGTGCAGTAAGCAATTCAAAGCTATATCCCTGCATTAACTTGACTCCCCCTGAAATCAACATGGTTTAGTCCAGGAGTAACTAAGTTCAAGCACTTAACTAGGTCTGGATCCAGCCCGATGTAACTAAACATTTAGGTACATGTTCAGCTGAAACTGATTTATTTACTGTTATTCCTTTCTAATTGCTGTCAGCCAGGTGCTGTATATTAAAGCACTACAAACTACACTTTCCTGCAGTTGCCTGACAGCTTCTTTCAATATTACAAGTGCTTCATGTTAACATTACAGGTTCCTGTTTTCTGCACGTTTGTTGCAGTAAGCTAGACAGTAAGAGATTTAAATACAGCTATCAGCTGCTTGAGAGGTTATCATTTATGTTATCTACACCGTACATCCATTTTTGAACTGTATATAATTTATCATCTGCACTGAATGTATTTTCAGTTTCCAAGGCTATTATAAAAATGCTAAAAAATATATATTTAGGTGACAAATAAAATTATATGTCACCTATTACAGCGCTTAAGTCTATGAGTTTAATATTATGTAGGATATCATAAGAGCAGCTGATAATAACCCAAACTACAGGTAGATTTTTTTAAGTTGAAACTACAACAGTCTAAAAAGAAGGAAAGAAATATTGTAAAATAATTTTACAATATACAGCGCTAAATATATGGTATCTCAAGGATTGACTGAATAATGGATGGAAACAATGGGTTAAAAATAAATAACACTTTAGTTGCTATATAAAAACAATGAAATATCTAATATGCACTTTTAAGAGTCCACAGACTTATGCTCATTGAGCTCTTATCATCAAAAAAGATAGAAATTAATATTTCCAATATCACTTGCTAAATGACTCCAATATAGAAGAGTAAACCATCGATATAAACCGTTCTTAGTGGAGATTGAAAATCAGGATAATGGGCTGGATCCAGACTTAGTTAAGTTCTTGAACTTAGTTACAGCTGGACTAAACCATGTTGATTTCAGGGGGAAATCGCATGTAAATCACGGTGAGAAGCCAAAGGCAAGTCGTTGGCAGAGCAGCGTCTGGAGTGTGGCCAATGATGCAAAGCGCAGCTATCATCCGCCTGGGGCTGCATGTGTCACATGGCTCACAGCCAGACAGCCACCTTACTACTTGCCATTTGGGTGGCTCAACCAGCGGGCTATTTGCCCGCCCGCAGCAGCCATTAGCTCCAGGCGGCTGACAGCTGCGCTTTGCATCATTGGCCACACTCCAGACGCTGCTCTGCCAACGACTTGCCTTTGGCGTCTCACCGTGATTTACATGCGATTTCCCCCTGAAATCAACATGGTTTAGTCCAGCTGTAACTAAGTTCAAGAACTTAACTAAGTCTGGATCCAGCCCATTATCCTGATTTTCAATCTCCACTAAGAACGGTTTATATCGATGGTTTACTCTTCTATATTGGAGTCATTTAGCAAGTGATATTGGAAATATTAATTTCTATCTTTTTTGATGATAAGAGCTCAATGAGCATAAGTCTGTGGACTCTTAAAAGTGCATATTAGATATTTCATTGTTTTTATATAGCAACTAAAGTGTTATTTATTTTTAACCCATTGTTTCCATCCATTATTCAGTCAATCCTTGAGATACCATATATTTAGCGCTGTATATTGTAAAATTATTTTACAATATTTCTTTCCTTCTTTTTAGACTGTTGTAGTTTCAACTTAAAAAAATCTACCTGTAGTTTGGGTTATTATCAGCTGCTCTTATGATATCCTACATAATATTAAACTCATAGACTTAAGCGCTGTAATAGGTGACATATAATTTTATTTGTCACCTAAATATATATTTTTTAGCATTTTTATAATAGCCTTGGAAACTGAAAATACATTCAGTGCAGATGATAAATTATATACAGTTCAAAAATGGATGTACGGTGTAGATAACATAAATGATAACCTCTCAAGCAGCTGATAGCTGTATTTAAATCTCTTACTGTCTAGCTTACTGCAACAAACGTGCAGAAAACAGGAACCTGTAATGTTAACATGAAGCACTTGTAATATTGAAAGAAGCTGTCAGGCAACTGCAGGAAAGTGTAGTTTGTAGTGCTTTAATATACAGCACCTGGCTGACAGCAATTAGAAAGGAATAACAGTAAATAAATCAGTTTCAGCTGAACATGTACCTAAATGTTTAGTTACATCGGGCTGGATCCAGACCTAGTTAAGTGCTTGAACTTAGTTACTCCTGGACTAAACCATGTTGATTTCAGGGGGAGTCAAGTTAATGCAGGGATATAGCTTTGAATTGCTTACTGCACACAGATACTGACCAGCTTTACTATCACACTGTTATTTAGACTTGAGATAGGAAACATCACCTCTCAACTCTGATACTGCTTACAACAGTTGAAATATAACTCCCTCCAATCAACATGGTTTAGCCCAGGAGTAACTAAGTTCAAGCACTTAACTAGGTCTGGATCCAGCCCATCATGTCAAAATTGAAAACAAAAATATGCTATGAGCATAGATAGATAAAAAAAAGTTTTTCCTGACAATGTACTGGATCTAGCTCTTAGCATTTAGCATGATCTTAGCTCTTTTGCTATTTTCGCACACGGTTCTGATTCTTTACAGTGCAAACTTCCGTGCTGAACTAGTTTACAATGGAGGGAGGGACAGAGTTGGAATCGTATGTTGCGTATGCAAAAATTGGAAAGGGGTTCTATTTAAATTCAACTTAAATCCCTTATGCCGGAACCAGCTTTCCGAGTGGTCCCCATCTTACATATTAGAAGTGTAGGATATATTAAGGTAGAGCCCTGCTGTCTGAAGTCTGTATACCTGTATGTGAGCCATTATTATTAGTAGTAGTAGCAGTAGTAGTAGTAATAATAATAAAATAATAATAATAATATTAATAATAATAATAATAATAATAATAATAATAAATAATAATAATAATAATAATAATAATAAAGCTTCTGTTTGTATTTCTATGCACTTAAGAAGCTTTCTTCTTAAGTGATAATCCGGTCCATAGTATCTATGCACCATAATTATTACACTGTGCCCCTTCATTCTGTGTCCCCAACTGGTGTTGCCCCTCTCTTTACTTACTTTACTTACCTTTTATTACCCTGCTTTCTTCTATCTTCTGCCCTCTCTTTATCTTAATCCTGTGAATAACAGAGATTAATTAGTCTTGCTCTGCAGCTCTGCTCTTGCCTCTTCTCGATGCTTGCCTCAGGTTGGCTCTCAGTCTTCTTGCTCTGTTCGTCGTCGGCGTCCTCTGAGTCTTGCCACTCTCCACTCTCGCTCCTCCTCAGTTCTCACTTTACGGCTGGGCGTAATAATGTCATGCCTGGCTGACACACATAAAAGAAACAGGGGGAGGAGGAAGCCGGGACCCAGTCAGCTCATCTTGCTGATGCCAGAAGGTGAATTTTATATATATATATATATATATATATATATTTATTTTTTCCCTATCTTGTAATTGTATGACAAGCGTTGCTTGCAGGGTCAGACTGGGGCATGATGGGCCAACCAGGGAATAATGTGATGGGGGCCCACCAAATAGTCAATGGGTGTGGTCAAAGGGTCAGGGCCATAGAATGGCAGCATCAGTGATACTTGCAAATAAACTGTGTATCATCTGTTACACCCACAGACTGCTTCAACAGCTCAGTATGAAAAGCATGTTATACTATTAATTCTCAGTTACAGTGACCCAATTACAGTGAGTATCCTACTGACATATATACAAGGCAGAGAACATACTACTGAGCACTATACAATAAGGACCACTTAAGATAATAGCAACTTCATCCTAGTTACCGCCATACAATGCAGACTATATCCTAGCTAATGCCATACCATACACACTGCACCCTAGTATCACCATACAATACACATTGCATCCTAGTTATCACCACATAATACGCATTGCATCCCAATTATCGCTATAAATACACATTGCATCCCAATTATCTCTATACAATACACATTGCATCCTAGTTATCGCCTTACAATACACATTAAATCCTAGTTATCACCATATAATACACATTGTATCCCAATTATCGCTATACAATACACATTGCATCCTGGTTATCGCCTTACAATACACATTGAATCCTAGTTATCTTCATACAATACCCATTGCATCTTAGTTATCGCCATACAATACACACTGCATTTTAGTGATTGCCATACAATAATAGTTTTATTTTGTCATTATCAGTGTGTAAATATTGTTTGTTAAGTAAAGTGGCAGTGTACTATATCTATTCATATTTGTCTAGCAAAGTAGCAACTGTATTCATATGAACAGGAAAAGCCTAATAATATAAAAGTAATAGTCTCAATGTACCCATGTAATAAATAGAATAGGAAAAAAATGGGCTACATTCAATTAAAGCACATTTTTGAAAGTAAAACTATACAAGGAATTAACTGATAAAGCATAGAAATCTACACATATTAAATATGCCTCCATCCAGCTTTTCTGCCTCCTCCTTCTGTGCGTTTCTCTACAGCCATCCAATATCCTCCTCCATGTGTGTGTATCTCTCTCTACAGCCATCTTATCTCCCCTCCGTGAGTGTCTCTACAGCCATCCAATCCCCCTCCTGTGTGTGTGTTTCTACAGTCATCCTTTCCTGCCCTCATTTCAGTCAGTCTTATTGCCCCTCCTTCTGTGTATCCAACCAGCCTTATTACCTCTCATTCTGTGTATCCAACCAGCCTTATTGCCCCTTCTGTGTGTCCCCTCAGCCTTATTGCCCCTCCTTCTATATCCAGTCAACCTTTTGCCCCTTTTTTATTCTTTTCAGTCAGCCTTATTGCCCCTCCTTCTGTGTATCCAACCAGCCTTATTACCCCTCTTTCTGTGTCCAGCCAGCCTTATTGTTCCCTCCTGTTTGTCCTACTAGCCTTATTGCCCCTCCTTCTGTGTATCCAACCAGCCTTATTACCCCCTCCTTCTGTGCATCCAATAAGCATTATTGCCCCACCTTCTGTGTCCAGTCAGCCTTATTGTCCCTTCTTTGTGTCCAGTCAGCTCCTTCTGTGTATCCAACCAGCCTTGTTGCCCCTTCCTCCTATTTCCAAGCAGTATGTTTGCCCTCTTGTGTCCAGCCAGTCTTATTGCCGTCTCTTTATGTGTCCACCCAGCCTTATTACCCCTCATTCTGTGTATCCAACCAGCCTTATTTCCCCTCATTCTGTGTATCCAACCAACCTTATTGCCCTTCCTTCTGTGTTTCCACTCAGCCTTATTGCCCCTCCTTTTATGTCCAGTCAACCTTTTGTCCCTTTTTTATTCTTTTCAGTCAGCCTTATTGCCCCTCCTTCTGTATATCCAACCAGCCTTATTACCTATCCATCTGTGTCCAGCCAGCCTTACTGTTCCCTCCTGTTTGTCCTACTAGCCTTATTGCCCCTCCTTCTGTGTATCCAACCAGCCTTATTGCCCCTTCCTCCTATTTCCAAGCAGTATGTTTGCCCTCTTGTGTCCAGCCAGTCTTATTGCCGTCTCTTTATTTGTCCACCCAGCCTTATTGCCTCTCCTTATGTGTCCAGCTAACATTATTGCTGCTCTTGATGTGTGCCCCCTCCATGTTCATTAAAACCACATTCCCCAACTATCTTCTTAAAGATCTCCATCTTACCTTTGCCATCTTTCCTCCAGCTCTCTCCTCCAGAAAGATGATGTTTTGTAAACAGAGCTACAGTTGGCTGTGCATAGCACACAAAGCTCTTTGCAGCAGGGGTGGGGTTTACAATAACAAGAAACCGGGGCCCACCAGGGATTCACTCGGTTCCCCGGCGGGCCAGTCCGCCTATGTAGATCACAGGCGGCGGAGGGCCCTCGGGGAGAGGGGGGCCCGGGGCACATTTCCCCCTTAATCCAGCACTGCTCCTGAGGCCACCGCTGACAATTTAGCCCTATTCCTGGATGAATCAGTTTTAGTCCAGGCCAACCTCCATCAAGCATCTCTGGAAGATAATCTTAAATTGATATTTAGACAGTGGCACGCAGCTCCAATTGGTCAGCATTACTGGGCAAGAGGTGTCATATTTTGTGCCAAGTGTTAAAGGCCATGTCTTTCCTGCACAAGGCAGCTTAACAGGACCAATTGTCCCCTGCCCGTTTGACCAGTTTTCCCTTTGTGGACCCTACAATAAATACCCTCCTTGGTTATGACCATGTTTTTTTTTTTGCAATGAGGTCAATTGAGAATGATGTTTTGGATGCTGCTAACAATTCCCCCACTCTGAAAGCTCCTGAAAATGCAAAAGTGAAGGATGTTTGAAACAGGAAAGGTTCATAGTCACCTTATCTCAAAGCCACTGTTGCTTGTATTTGGCTATTGAGAATAGAAACCGTGATGGGTCATTTAGCATCAAGGAGCGCCCCACCACTTCCTTGCTCAACTGATTATAAACCCCTTCATAAGATTGACTACAACTTTTAGCTTAGAGAAGAAAGCAATCCCACTGATTGGATGGAGTTGCAACTTACTCTTTTACTCACCTCATACATAGTCATAAAGAAGTTGATGAGCACTGATACTTGCCATGCTTGAGTTATCCCTGCAAGCTAATCATTATGCCCACACACCTCCATATATGCACAGAGTTGTTTGTGTGATTGTCTATAGCTCCAGCTTTTCTACTCCACAGCGACTATCTGGCAAACAGAAATAGGATTGGGTTTTTCTGTGAGTTTAGTGCCCAGGACTAGACGCAGAGACCTTTGCCGGTGGAAGAGCAATCGAGTGTCATTTTGTGTGCAACTGACAATGAGAAAGGGCAGACCAGCCTGAAATGTATTAGATTACAGCAGCGCTCAACAGCACTTATCCGGATCCCCATGTCTTTAAAAATGGCGGCATGAACAACAAAGACTGCAGTAATTTACTGTGACTAAAATTACTGTGTCTGAGCTCTGTTGGAGGATCCAGTTGATTTAGGGTATATACTGTTATTTCATAAATGTGTTTTAAAATGTATGCATCAAGAACTTTTTACTATGCTTGCTGTATTAATTTTTACAAGTGATATTAAATATTTATTGTATCATATTTTATTGTTACGTGTATGGATTCCCTGTGATGGGGGACTCTGTGGATTTAAGCACCTTCTTATGAATTGCACTTTGGACTAACAATCTGGATAATAGGTTTATTTGGCTTTTTATTTGGCTTTATATCCATTATCAATACCACAGGATTACACTGAGCTCATATCCCTTTTACCTATCTCTCATTGTTTGTTTTTCTTTGAGTGATTGGTAGATCCTCTTGATATAAGGAATTAGCTGCTGGTGGCTGTTTCTCTAGCATAATATTATCCTCTTTTCAGTTATAATCCAGTTTTTGTGTGAAACTAGCCTGTAGCCATTCACCTGTCAAAGAGGTTGTGCACAAATCACCCTGGAAGAAGGCGCCAAAACCTACAGACCATGCTGTGTCTGTGAAGAGCTGAATCCCTACAGCAGGCCCTACCAGCACCAAGTTTAACATTTCCAGAAAAGTATCCCTGATAGGAAGAACTGCCTTATACTCATATGAGAGCCTAATCCATGATCTGGGCTTCACTCATTGGAATCTTGATGTGGAAGAGTAGGAGAATCCCAATGTGTGCCAATAATAGTTCAATTCCTTTCAGGGAAGCAAGGCCATGGAAATTATAACATAGGTGATTCGGACCTGCCACAAATGGAACCAGTAGCTTGAGCACTGTATGGTGATCAGAAAGCATTCAGAATGAGATGGCAAGTGATTAGTGGATTATCTTTAAGCAAATAAAACCATCTATACCATGGGGAAAGCTGGCATTTTTGCAGAAGGAGGGTAAGTGATAAGAAAGAAATAAAAGTGGAAACTATGATAGCATTTAGAGATAGGAAAGATATATGGGTTAAAAATAAGAATGCAGCACTTATCTTTTTCTCATGTCTGAACACCAGAAAAAGCAGGATTGAATGAGCTCTGCTTTCAGCCTGGCTTACGCTCAGATCCCTTCCTCCCAAATTTCTGAGCTATTCCCATATTACCCGGTGACTGTCATCACTGGTTGTCCCCAACCTATGAGTTTAACCCTCTCCTCGGGTTAACTCTTAACCCTTTGTGTACCATACATCCAACTCTTACCATTGATTTCATTGGACAGCAAACCCATGTGTTTTCAGTTATTATAAAGAAGATGAAAAGATTTGTTTGCAGTTAAAGCTATTATAACACAAAAATAAATCCAGATGAATGTAAAAATTTTGTGTAGTTTTCATATATATTCCAAAATTAAATTAACATTGTGGCCATAGATATTGTGAATTAAAAGTGTGAGATTTTTGGACAGTTTTTCAAATCTTAATGATAGGGGACCGGATCCAGATTTAAGATCCGTCCGAGCCCATTTGCGTGCAAATGGGCTGTGCTTCCCTTCCGTCTGCTAAAGCGGGCGGAGGGAAGCATGTAAAGTGTACAGTGTGGGAGGGGGCTCTGTACGGACCGCTGATCTGCTCGTCGCATTTAAGGCAGGCTTATGGCAGCGTAAGCTGCCATAAAGCCCGCATGACAGAGGGGAGTGACAGGGGGTGTGCACTCCCCTCTGTCTCGCGTAATTTCAGACCCCCGCACGCACGGAAAGCATGCGGGGGTCTGAATCCGGTGCAGAAATACAATTTAACACTAATTTAAGACCTATGAACATAAAATATCTAGATATCAAAACTCAATTCAACAAATATTCAATATACCACTTTCTTGGCCATACAAACACCAACAATATGTAGCTTAATAGTATGCAAATAGAGTTACTTCTTAGTCTAATCTATACCCAGGCTGTACATTTTAGCCTTGTTCTGCATGACACTTGTATTATACTAGTCACACACCATGTGCAGGAAGTCCATATATGGCAACACATCCCTTCTAAACTGTTTTTCTATCATAACAGGAAGTTGTGAGCAGATAAGGCTAGTGTGATATCATAAAACAATGCCAAGGGTTAATATGGGAAGTTTCTCTTACTCTTAGTAGCTAGGTTCTCTATTTAACATAAATAAGTGACTGCTGTTTCACAAGGTACCACCACAGACTTTTGTTCAGTGTCACTGAAGGCAGGCAGGGCCAACCTGTGGCACTCCAGGTGTTGAAAAATTACAATTACCAGCATGCTTTGTCAGGTATCAGCTATGTCCATTCAGTTAAAGCACGCTGTGACATGTAGTTCCACAACACCTGGAGAGCCTTCTGGATGGAAGATCAAACCCTTTCCATCTCAGAAGCACCCCAGACCAATCCTCCTTCAACAAGCTATCCAGCCTCTATCCCTGGGAGATCTTAAATGCATGGGAATTTGGCACTGGGTAAAAAAGGGTAAACAGGGAGGGAGAGGGGTTTTTTGATATGGAACTGTAGACTATGGTTGGAGGTTAACCTCCAGCTAGCCAGCCTGCTGTACTGGAATGGTTGAAAGAGGTAATACTCTGCCTGGGCTTATATGGGATTTATGTGGAATATCTTGGGAGTCAGAGAGAGTCATTCACTTTAGCAAAGAGGTGATGCTTTATTTGGCCTTATTTCCTCACTGGTTGTACCTCCTATTGTGTGCTTTGCTCTGTTTAATTTGATGTTATTGGGGTAAATCCTGAGCTACGTACGCTAGCATATTTACACTAGCCAGTGACGTAAAAATGCTGTTTTATATGTACTGCGCATGTGCGCGGCAGATGTTAAGCCATGTAACTCTGAACGTACGTACCAGCCTCGTATCAACAAAGTAACTATGAACTAAGGGGCGTGGCATCCATATGACACCCGTAATTACGCTTTGGAGGCATTTAAACCGTACAGTATGATAAGTGCTTAGGCACTTATGTACGTGAAGCCTTTACGTACATCAGTAGTTACACTGTAGTTACACTGTGTAAAGTTAAGGCAGGGTTTGGCAAGCATAAAACGGCAAAAGTATATGCGGCCGAGGAGAGTGCCTAGGGGAGTGCATAGTAAATACGCTAGCGTAAATACATTACGCCTTGAAACGTAATGGAAATGTAAGTCTGGATCCAGCCCATTGTTCTTGTTATGGTACCCCGGGTTTACCTCGACAGAGTACCGGGGTGACCAGAGAGTATAGAGGAAAGAGCGAGTAACTCACCGGTTTGTAGAACCAGAGGTCAGACCGAGTGTTCGCTAGAGCCCCTAATGGTGAATATAGACTGGAGCTGGTAGGAATCCGTCAGGATACGCCCCTTAGAGGATACCCGGGAGAAGACCAGAAGAATCAAGTGGGAGTATAAGGATAAGAGAGAGAAAGAGAGATAGCGGGGAAAAGGTCGGTCAGAAGAAACTGCACCGCGACAAAACAAACACTAAACGCACACAGGAGACTAGCAAGGACTGACGGGTCAGACAGGACGAACCAAACAAACGAGGGCAATCACTCACAGAAGCAAACAGCGGGAAAACCCCACAAGGGGTTAACAGAAACAGTCAGGCAGGAAAAGTAAGGTAAATACAAAATAGGATTGTACAGTAAGGAGGGAGAGAGGGGAGTGGGAGACACTGAGGAAATAAGGCTAGGTACAAGGTCAGGAATGAACTGGGGAACACAAGATCAGAAGCAATAAGCACAAGGCAAAAGAGAGAAAGGAAACTGGCACAGAACCTCAGAGAAAGTCTATAACCAGCACCTGCCAAAAGGCAGTGCTGAGTTTAAGTAGAGGCTGCTAGCCCCTGATAGGTTAGCAGCCTGACTGGGCTCCAATGGAATGACAGAGAGTGCAGAGGGGGACTGATGTAATGTGATGCGCCCCGCTGCGGTATCGACGGAGCCGCCACGTGTCCACTGTTTATATGCGGTGATTGACATGTCTGCAGGAGCTGGGGAAGAAAGCACGCAGGCAGCGTGCGATGATCGCCGGACAGAGCCCTGTGTGTGGTGAGTATAGGAGAACGCAGGACGGAGCCCAGCGTATGAGGTGCCGTCGTAGGTAAGGGAGCCGGGGGAGAGCCGGAGACCAGTGACAACCACGCGGCACTGTCTTACAGTTCTGATGTTTAGAGAATAAACCTTATTGGCTTACCTATATCTTCACACAACCTATACATTTATCAAATGTAATAATTGAAGGAGTTAAGCCCTTACATGCAATCTACCTTTTCCGAACTTGGTTCGGAAATGGAGGGTTTTGCTAGTTGAACTCATACATGAGAGGGAAGTCAGTATACAATGGTGTCCTGCTTTCGGATCTCCACTACTGCTGTAGTCAGTGCTCCAAGGGAAGGTCTAGATCCATTCCAAACTAACTAGATTCCTATAATAAATCTTCCTTTTACTATAAGTTTACTATAGGAAACTGGTCAGTTTATTACTTTTAACATAAAATTTCTCTGCCTTTTTGCACTTTCTGCTTTGACATTTTAAACATTTTCCCATTTAAAGATTATCAATAAAGGTTTATTTTATTTTATTGTTCAGGATTATCATGCAATGGAGGAGATGTGAGAGGAGTGCACTATATAGACACATCTACTTCTCTTCTCTTTAAATGTTCACTTTTAAGTCTTAGCAGTACATTAGCAGTGGTAATTTATATTTAAATATTCAAATACAAAAAATTGTAACTATTAGTGCCTGTTACATGACTATCCCCCTTACACCAGTGCGATATATGTATCTTTCTTTGTTACAAATTAGTAACGTGAGCTTAACTTCCATTGTACGGAACTAAGTTCCGTATGATGGCTTTTAAGTTAAAAGGGGCTGTGATTCCCCTCCGCCCCTAAATGTGGGTGGGGGGAAGCATGTAAAACTTACGGTGTGGGTGGTAACACCCACTTACATGCAGATCAGCAGTTGGACAGACTGCTGAATCGCAAGTGTGACTTAAGGCTGCCTTATGGCAGAGTAAGTTACACTATTTAAGAACGAGAGAGGGAAGTGACAGGGGGAGTTCACTCCTCTATCTCGTGCAGACAGACAGAGTGGGGGGGTCTTGATCCATACACTGTGCTCCAATAGGTAAGCCGGAAACACTACCCCAACCCATTCCTTAATTCTAACCCTAACCCTCCCTTATCCCTAGCCTGACCCTAACCCTCCCTTCTCTATAGCTTAACCCTAAGACCCCCCTGCCCCGCAGCCTAACCCTAACCCTCTCCTTCTATGGCCCTAACCCTCCCATCCTAAAAGCCTATGCCTAACATCCCCCCACCCCTAACACTAAAAGTCCCTGGAGAGGTTATTCATCTCTCCGGAGCTGTCAGCCGTTAGGTCCTGCTTAAATGAGTGGGTGAGTATGCTGATCATCACACTCACCCATTCATAAAAAAAATTCTAAAAAGGCTGCCTATTTGAAATAGAGACAGCCGAAAAGGAACTTTTCTTAAAGCAGCCCATCGTGGCGGGGACTGCAATTGATATATACGTATCCAGTCCTATCCCACTAGGGGCATCTCCTGTTGACTGATATAACTGTACATATACAAATGTAAGAATGTAGCTTCATTTCTTGGAATGTCAATTTCAGCTGAACTGTGCCATTCTACAGTAGGTCAGTATCATCCAAGCTAAATGCCACTGAACAATAAACAAATTCCATTATGATATTTATTTATATGTAGTTTAACTAGAAGGATAAATCTAATCATCTAAATAGTTCCCAGAACTATAAAGAAAGGAAAGTGGGATGAGGTTAACATTATCAATCATTAAACATTTATTTATTATTGTTTTTTATATAGCACCATCATATTAAATAGGGCTTTACAATTTTTAAACAATCATTCATGAGTCCCTGCCATACTGGTTCTTACAGTCTAAATTTCCTAAAACACACATATAGACTAAGGTTAATATATAGTCAGCAGTCAATTAACCTACTATCATGTTATGAGTGTGGGAGGAAACTGTATTTTCTAAAGAAAACCAACACAGACATGTGGAGAAAATACAAACTACACAGAGATAAGGTCTTGTCTGAAAACTGAACTCATGACAAGCCACTATAATGCTCCTACACAATTTAACATTAAATGGCATTAAAAGTAAAGATTAAAATATAAAACATCTGCAGAGATTTCAAACTCACAGGACAAAGAGAAAATGTACATTAGCTGTATGATTCCTAAGCACCAATTAATAGAGTTTATTTATTTTTTATCTGTTCATTTTAGCAAAATTTGTCTTTAGGACTGTGTGATTTTCCAAAAGTAACTTTTACAATTCTATATTGTTACAATAGTCAGCAATAAATTCTGCATCTCTAAAAAAAATTATATTATGACTTCCTTCCTAAGTCAAGCTCCTTTCCTGGATAACAACATCTCTGAAAGGGTCCCCAGTGATCTCTGTGATCTATGTTCCTCTGGGTGTGTTGTTTACCTCCCTCCCATTGTTGGAATATTGTACTGGGGTGATGTAAAACATTTAGTGCTGATGCCTGTTCATAAGGATTTCATTGCCTCAAAATGATTTTCAAATACACAAAGTCAAATTATGCCACACTGTAGACTTATAGCCTTGTTTTCATACATGAATAATCTTAAGCACTTAATATGATAATTATATGTAAAAAAAATTAAAAGCTAACACATGTTTCAAAGAGAGTAGGTTCTTTACATTTAAATGTTAATGGTCAAACTGATAAATAAAATACAAAAATTCAGAAAAGGGGAATAATGTACTGTATAATCCTCATAAGATGCTTTTGTGACTTTAGACCAAAACTACTGTACAACTCCAATTCTACTGTTACACAGAACAGATGGACACAGCAACAGCTGGAAAAGCACAGTTTCCCACACTCCTCTAGAGGATCTACTGGGAATTGTGAGCTATATTATATGCACATTGTAACATCCCAGGAGTGCATGACTGAATAATCATGATAGGTAATTCATATTGAAATATATATGAAGGGCAATAGCAGGATGTTTGTCTGTATCACAGACACAGCATTGCTCCCTTTCCCCTCCTTTACTCTCTGCTTTTGTCTATGTCTCATTGTCTCTGGCTTCCTGGCACTCTCAGGATGTGATTGTTGCAGGCACAGGGGTTGGGTTGTCGGTGAGAAATAAAGGAAACTGTGGTTACTTCAGTGCAAGGCCATGCGAGAGAGACACGCAAGAGGTGATGTGACCAGACAGAAGCACAGTATTTAGAGGTAAATTTGTCAAAGTGGTTACACATTTAAAAGAGAGAACTAAACTAGGGTTACAAACAGTCAGTTCCCTTTATGATACCTATTTAACCATGTGTCAGAGTGAACAAACTTGTGGCTTCCTGCTGCTTGTATCACTATGCAAGTGCAGAATTACACTGACACATTTCTATTTCTACCTTTGCTCAGTCAATGTTTGATGCAGAGCTTCTCTCTGACTGTACATTGCACAGATGGTCTCATAACTCCTTTTCTTACACAGACTGAAAAGTCAAATACTCTATTAGGTTTGTGTCATTTTGTGAGGAGAGGACAGATTCACTGTGACTTAATGTTCTATTTATCACTGTCTCATTCTGATATGGAGTACATCCACGGCTTTTTTCTGGAATTGTGAAATTCTCAAAGGGGAGGCACAGACTCACACAGTAGCTTCTCTTTGTTTCATCTTGTGACACTAATGGATAAGAGAGAGATTGATAGCTTTATCCTTTAATTATCACTATGCCTGCAAGGACAAATAATGGCTCTCTGGAAGAGTTTTCACAACCAACATTAAAGCAACAGAAAATGTTGAGTTTTTTTACACAGTGGTATTCTACTACTAGAAAAGTAAATGTATTTATAGATAGTATTTTTTTACTATTTTCTGTGTCTGATTTATATGCCATTATGAAAGCTTTCAGTTGGTCATCTGAAGACTTGTACTAAATAAAAGCGTAGTACATGTTACTTAATTGGACAGCAGAAAGGCAAACATTCTGTTCATTTGAGAGCTGATCCAGAGATTGAATAGGTTCACATATAGAACTGTGCAATACCATGCTGCAAGGGATCGTATTTACATCTAAGGGTGAGTTAAGTGTGGACAGAACCGCACCTAACTCACCCATCCTGCCCCTAACCAGCCCCCGTTTTTAGGAACCTTATGGCACTTAAGAGAAAAATACGTACTGAGAAACTCCCCCCCCTGCCCTCCCCTGCTAAACTAAATCCCTCCCCCGCTAAACTAAATCCCTCCCCCCTCCTACTTTTACCTAAGTCCAGCCCTAGGATGTATTATCACGCCTCCTTCTGACTAAACTACTCCATGCTGTATTTAAAGAACGCAGATAATCAATCTACGTACCTAACTGGTACGTAGATTACGTAAATGACCTACTACGCATGTGTAGTAGGTCATTTCGGGAGATTCTGCACTTAAGTGTGAATCCGGCCCAATGTGAGGGGGCAACTGAAATTTTAATCTCTTGCATGCAGGAAAAATACTCACATGCTGTATTGTGTTATGTTTAATCTGTCAGTTTTATTTGAACTAGGAAACCTAACCTGACCGCTCAACTATAATTCTGTTTTCACAATTTAAATTGAATTTGTGGAACATGGTTTAGCTCAGGTCTAAACTTGCCTTGCCTTTACTCTCAAACTTTAGATCAGCCCCTTAGTGCACTAGGGGGTATATTTACAAAACGCATATTTGAAAACATCGCCTCAAATTGCGTGAATTTGCTGTGAATATCAAATCTCTGTATTCACTAAAGCTAAACTCACGTGAGTTTAGGATTGGAAAATCGCTGTCCATAAAATCACCGTTGAGATTTTTTCAATGTTACACATACAACTCACTGTATACACAAAGGTCACTTTGACGAACTAACAGTAAAATCGGCATTAAATCGCCGTATAGCAATTCGCCCTTGCCTAGAGGCGATTTAGGGAAAAATCACCATGCAAGCCAGAAAAACACATGTCAATCTATTTGACGTGTTTTTCTGTGTGTCAAATCCGACCGCAGATGCTTGAAAACCTTAGCCATGCTGTGCTGATAGAAAAGGGTCAGCATTGCTTAGCCTTGTAGTAATATCAGTAAGACTTCTAACCATGCTGCACTGTGTGTGGTGCGTGTAACAAAAAAAAACAGTCTGCAGAAAACATACAGTTTTACATTACTATTAGTGTCTATGGGCCTGATCCAGAACTACGCTTCCCTGTGATTTTACGTGTGGCGGAGACGTAAATTCGCAGATTTGAACGCACTGCGCATGCGCACCATAGAAAATACGCACATTCACCTAGCGTAATTTTAAACGTATGGGTGATTCATGTATGTCTCACGTAAATACTTACGTGTGGGCGTGCCAAATTTACGTTCGTCCAAAATACGTCTGCAATACGTGAAGGAGGCGGGGGGTGGTATGTAAAGTATACAGTATGGGAGTGCTAAGCTGCATACGTTCACGTAGTCTATACGTCCGTTAGCGGACGTACGCAGTTACATGTGAAAAAGTTAAGGTAGGGTTTGAGCAGCGTATCTTGACAAAATACGTCCGTGCAAGGTGTGTGCCGAGGGGAGTGTAACAAATTTACGCACACGAAAATACGCTCCGCGAATAAACGTACGGCACACGTAGTTCTGGATCTACCCCTATGTGAGATAAACATTTTCACTGACTAATATTTCCCCCTAATGTGTGCACTTACCTCAGGTGGCCACCATGTCCTAAACTAAATGTATTACAATGTACTGTGTGGTGTAAAAAAATATTAACATTTTTGTCACTCACCGTTTGCTGTCATCATTCTTGGGAAGAGTTTCTTGATGAGTTGAATCTTCTCAAGTGGCTTGGAGACTGTCCTCCGGTTGATTGAAGTGTCATCCCCGGTGTTCAATTCCGCTCCTTGGCCTCTTCTGTACTTGACACGCGGGCAGGCTCCTTCTTCTACTTCCATGGCGCTCCTAATGACCATTTGGTCGCTAGGGGGCAGCCTTTTATATTAATGAAGACGTCAGTTACACTAAGGGCTCTAGTGTTTCTGACGTCATCATTAATATAAAAGGCTGCCCCCTAGCAACCGTATGGTCATTAGGAGCCCCATGGAAGTAGAAGAAGGAGCCTGTCTGCGTGTTTGGAGTGGAACCGAACTCCGGGGATGACACTTCTATCAACCGGAGGACAGTCTCCAAGCAACTTGAGAAAATTCAACTCATCAAGCAACTCTTCCCAAGAATGATGACAGCAAACAGTGAGTGACAAAAATGTGTATTATTTTTTTACACCACACAGTACATTGCAATACATTTAGTATAGGACATGGTGGCCACCGGAGGTAAGTGCACACAAGGTAAGTGCACACATTAGGGGGAAATATTAGTCAGGGAAAATGTTTATTTCACATAGACACTATGTAATGTATAACTGTATGTTTTCTGCAGACTGTTTTTTTTTGTTACACGCACTACACACAGCGCAGCATGGTTAGAAGTCTTACCATGCTGACGCTGATATTACTACAAGGCTAAGCAATGCTTAGCCTTGTAGTTCTATCAGCATAGCATGGCTAAGGCTTTCAAGCATGCTGCACTTGTTTTTTATTTTTTTTTACAACACCCGTGAGTTGAGGCGAATATTTCAAGGACAAATGGCGGTGCTTTTCAATAGAAAATCACTGCGATTTACATCTTGCCAAATCGCTGCATCTCGCGGGAGTTTGAAAAAATCGCTGAAAAATCGCTGCTTAGTGAATTCGGTGAATTCACGCAGAAAATCGCATGTAAATCACGGTGAGACGCCAAAGGCAAGTCGTTGGCAGAGCAGCGTCTGGAGTGTGGCCAATGATGCAAAGCGCAGCTGTCAGCCGCCTGGAGCTAATGGCTGCTGCGGGCGGGCAAATAGCCCGATGGTTGAGCCACCCAAATGGCAAGTAGTAAGGTGGCTGTCTGGCTGTGAGCCATGTGACACATGCAGCCCCAGGCGGATGATAGCTGCGCTTTGCATCATTGGCCACACTCCAGACGCTGCTCTGCCAACGACTTGCCTTTCACCTCAAGGCACATTATACAGCCGCCGACATTTCCGTCTACAGCCACTGCTTTCTTCGTGCTGAGCAGACTTCTTAACACGTGTGCCTCTACTTACCAGCTCGCTCCACACGCACCATACAGCTGCCGGAATCTTCAGCTACAGTCATTGGGCCTGATCCAGATCTAGTTAAGTGCTTGAACTTAGTTACACCTGTACTAAACCATGTTGATTTCAGGGGGAGTCAAGATAATTGTATTCTTTGCATGCAGGGATATATCTTTAAATTAGTTACTGCACACAGATACTGACCAGCTTTACTATCACACTGTTATTTAGACTTGGGATAGGAAACATCACCTCTCAACTCTAATACTGTTTGCAACAGATGAAATATGACTCCCCTGCAATCACCATGGTTTAGCCCAGGAGTAACAAATTTCATGCACTTAACAAGGTCTGGATCCAGCCCATTGTCATCTATCTTCGTGTTGAACCTTATTCACCAGTTTGCTTCATAAGCATCACACAGCCTCCAACATCTCCGTCTACAGTCACCGTCCCCCGTGCTAAGCTGACTTCACAGCATGTGTGTTTTCACTTACCAGCTTGTACTTACAGCCAGCAGCTATTTGCCCACGATTTGATACTCATTAGTGGGTGCAACACACAGCTCCTGTCATTTCTGTCTACAACCACCGATTACCCTGTGTCAGCATAATACCCACAGCGCAAGGACAGGATTTACTTTCATATTCATTTTCATTATACTGCAGTCTATTGGGACTTCCAGTTACTTCATATCATCAAGAGGAGTCCCTTGCATTATCACTATTTGTTATTATTCACTCTGTGCTGCTAGTGAACAAGATATATCTATTTTGTTTCATTGCGCTATCCACCACCATTGTTCCCAGCTTATACAATTGTTATTATTGATTTTTTTGGGGAAGTTTTATACTATCATTAACTTTGTGTCAACCACTGGCTAACCACTTCACCATCATACCTGTGGCCAGGGTATTGAGTGGTTTTTGAACATTTGTTGCAAGAAAACGAACATGTTTTTATGTATTTATGTTTAATAAATTCGTGTTAGACCTTTCATATCAAGTCAGTCCTATTTTTATATTTTTTATTTTATTCTTATTGTTTTTTATTTTATATTTGGTGCTATAGTCTCATATTTTTGTTCTTATGTTATAGTTTTTTGACAAGCTTCTAACTTGTCTTGAGACAAGCTGCCTACCACTATCCATATTTTTTTAGGCGCTAGAGTATATTTAAGTATATTTATTTTAGGTTAAAAAATGTCCAAGCAATATATAATACTCTCTTAAGCTGGGCACACACTAGAGCGATTATCGTCACAGCGTGCGATTCTAGATAATTGTTCCAATTTTCCCGCTAGTGAAAGGTAACGATATCGGTGCCATAGACTATACGATAATTCGTCCAATTTAAAAAAAAATTTTCAGTGCGTTTATCGTAGTTGTAAAAATCGTTTGTGCCCACAAACTAAGCGATAATCGTCACATGATTTACATAAGGGACAGATCCGAGTGTGATTGACAGAAGCATTTTAGGAATCATGCCGGAACCGGATGGTAAAATTTCATTATTTCCTGTCGACTACATTGCGTCCGTTCGTGATCAGCCTTTGTGGTCATTGTTCGTCAGCTGCCTTTGTGGTCATTGTTCGTGAGCTGCCTTAGTTTTTGAAAGAAAACTCTGTCTACTTTTCGTAAAAGGTATATTTTCCAAAACTATATATTTATCATATTTGTATATAAGTGTATTTTGTGTGTGTGTCTGTATGTGTATACATAAAAGTGACCATGTGTGTGTATGTATATAACAGACCATGTATGTAAATGTATGTAACTGGCCATGTGTGTATATGTTTTTTACTGACCATCTGTTTATGTGTATATGACAGAGAATGTGTGTATGTGTATGTAACAGGCCATGTATTTATATGTTTTTTACAGAGCATATCTGTATATGTATATAACAGAGCATGTGTTTATATGTTATATGTGTATGTTTTTACATGTGCATTCTTTAATGACTGCAGTAAACAAATATGTGTACGTTTTGTCTTTTGCAGCTATGGATGTCGTCCAAAATCAAACTCGCAATGTGTTTGGCCTTCTTCTGTTTGGTTTTGCACATAAACGCAATACAACAAGAAGGAGGAAGAGGACTTTGAGGCCCCGTCGTTTCTGGTCCAGGGATTGGCTTCTGCAACAAGCATCTCTGTCTCATATGCCGTTGCTGAACGAAATCAGGGAGAACAATCCAGATGATTTTAGGAATTATCTGAGAATGGACGACGAGGCCTTCGATTACTTATTGTAGATTGTGACACCAGTGATACGGAAGGAAGACACAAGGATGCGTCAAGCAATTACACCAAAGCAGTGGCTGGTGTCAACATTGCGATTCCTTGCCACTGGTAGAAGCTTTGAGGACCTTAAATTTACCTGTGCCATCTCCGCACAGAGTTTGGGCCTTATTATACCCGAAACATGTGAGGCTCTAATCGAGGGATTGAAAAAAGAATATATGAAGGTAAAGTAATATTTTGTATTTATCCCTAAACCACACCACAACTCTGGAATGGTTTTAAAATGTTAATAATATATTAACTTTCAAAATATACATGGAAATTGTAACACCGCAAAAAAATTATACAACCGTTTAACTATACATAAACATGCTAACAATTAACTTTCACACACATAGTTTTAATTGTTTATTCCAAATTATAATATTGAGGCTTTTCCACTGGTGAGGGTAGACAAAGCAGCTTCATGTGATGAAGAAGATCTAGGTGTAGATGTAATAGTTGGGGAGTAGGGATACCGTGGGGGGACATATTGTGTGCTCTGGTAAGGTGGTTGGTAAATGGGCTGAAATGCTTGCTGCGTCAACATGGAAGGGAATGGTTGTTGCGTGGGCATGGAAGGGACCTGGTATGTAATTGTGCTCCTTTCATCAAGCATTCCTCTTCTACCCTTGTACAGTGCTTCATTAATGATATGCTCTGTTTCGTCCCTGTATCTGGGGTCCATTTCGCGTAATTTAGATGCCACATTCATACCTATGCCATCAAAATTATCCATTTGTTTGTCAAAACACTTCTGTGATGTTTCTATGAGTGTTTTTGTAACGGAATGACCTCAAGAACTGGTTTTCCGGTCTGGTCCTGACGTTTTGAGTTGGAGTCACACAAGCTGTGACTTCAGCCTGAGAACAGCTTGACTGTGACAACATAGATTCCTCCATTAATAAAGATGGCTGTAATAAAAAAGAAATGTTAAGTTAAAATATGACATTTAGAACATAATGATTAATACATGTGTTTTTTCATTACAGTTTCCCACTTCTCAACTGGAATGGTTGGAAATAGCAGATGGATTCTATCAAAAATGGAATTTTCCAAATTGTGGAGGCGCAATTGATGGGAATCATGTTCGGAATTTTCCCCCGGCTAACAGTGGTTCCTTTTACTACAATTATAAAGATTTTTTCAGCATTATACTTATGGCAATCGTGAATGCGCAATACAAATTTGTTTTTGTGGATGTTGGGAAAAATGGTAGGGTGTCCGATGGAGGAGCTCTGGAGCAAACCAAGTTTCACCAGCGTCTGAGACGAAATCAATTGAAATTACCGTCACCAGCAGACACAGTAAACGGACTAAATTTTGTATTTGTTGCCGATGAGGCCTTTGCCCTACATGCTCATGTTTTGCGCCCTTTCCCACAAAAACTACTAACGCACGAAAGGCGTATATTTAACTATCGGCTATCTAGAGCTAGACGTGTTGTGGAAAATGCGTTTGGTATTTTGAGTAACAAGTTTCGCATTTTCCACACAAATATCAACATGTCACATGACAAATTGTGCGTTGTTGTAATGGCCTGCTGTGTCCTGCACAACTTCTTACGCAAAAAAACAACACAGCGTGCAATGGATGCTTCTGACATTGTTGACTTTACAGAGGAGTCTGAGAGATGGACACCCCTTGACCATGTTGGTGGTAGAAACTGCACCGAGGAAGCAAAATGGAACAGAAACAAATATGTGGAATATTTCAATGGGGAGGGTGCTGTTCCATGGCAGAATGACATGGTTATTTAATGTTTAACACATTTTATTTTTTTTCCTATTTAAAGTAAAAGGTTAATAATTAATAAAATCTTTTGTTCAAAATGAAATTTGTGTTGTTACTTATTGGGTAAACTTACAATTCCAGTGTCTTCAGGACTGTCCTCCACGCTGTCATCTAGGCTCCCAAGGGATGGGCTTGGTGTCTCTGTGTCCGCAGTGAAGCTCAGGAGACTGTAGTACCATAGTTTTGGGGTGTACACCTCGTCTGTGCCTGCCCCGGATTTTTTGGAATCCTGCACTTTATTGAATTCTTTCTTGTACACCGTGCGGATGTTGGCAATCTTTTTTTGTACAAATTCAGCATTGGCTTTAGGGTAATGTGGCTTGCACACATCAACCATATCTTGCATTGCTGCTGCCCTTTTCAGCTTGTTCGAATAGTCTGCAGACTTTGATTGCCACAGACAGGGGTGTGCCTGATATGCCTCGATGAATTCACGGAGGAATTCTTTCTTCTCTGACGCCATATCTGTGAAATAAAGTGTATAAAGTTATTGCGGTCGTATTTAAATAAAACTTCATGTATCATGCATACTCACAAACCAACATAAAATCATATAATAAATACATACACACTTATCTACATTCAACTATCATGGAGTACACATAATGAAGCAAGAAAAAAGCTTCATACACACATACCTATATACAGGCATACAAAAATTACTTTGTGCCATGGTAATAAACACTACAAGAATGAGTCTACAATTACAATATCATTACATCCAAACATCCCTCTGTATGCATATATATGTAAATAAATGCCTATATACAGTCATACATAAAAACATTGTGCTTTGCAACTCTACACAGCAAAATAAAACTTCAGCCATGGATGACATATCAGACTACATATGCATACATATAAACACAGACAAACAGCATTACCAAAATTATGAATTATTTTGACTAAACACACTTAAGAAAACAAAAAAGCGTACAAACATACACAGAAATATGGTTACATATATGCAGTACCACCTACCTGAACGAAGAACGAAGAAAAGTTCGATCGTAAGCTCCACACAAAGTCCGTCGAAGATTCGTCTGAACGTTCTCGAAGCTCTGCTCAGTCACAATGCCTTTCCCGCTGTACAGTATTGCTCCTCCCTTGGCCCGCCCAAGAATAAAGTTTACCCGCGAAAATATCATAAGGATGGCGGCCATGATGTCAAGTGCAATGTCACTAGATGTGAAAGAAGGAAAAACTGGAATGGAGGCAAAAAAATCGAAAAAAAAACTAAAAAAAAACACAGGCAGTTCTAGTGAAGGTGGACAAAGAAATGTTCCAATGGGAAATGCAGAAATGGAAATAATGGTCCGCTACTTTGACAAGTGGGACTATGACTGCAAAGAAAAAGTGTACCCCAGTGTCAATTACAGAAAAAGAAGAATATTGCGCAGGGTTCTGTCCATAATTCATATGAAGTTTGGAATAAAACGTGACAAACAACAAATACAAAAACGCTGGTCAGACCTTAAACGAAAAGAACCCCGAAAACTGAAAAACCTCAGAAAATGTATTAAAAGTAAGTTCATATGTACATTAAACCAGAATGCAATGGTTAGGGCACTTTTAAAAGTATTGAGTGATTACAAAAATCTTTTCACTTCACCATTTAGAACGTCTATCAGTTGTGGAAAGTCCAATTGGTAAAAACAGTGCTTCTCCTATTGAAGATCAATCTGATATTGTCCCGAAAAATCCTGATGATCAAGGTAAATTTTGTTTGGTGATGATGCTTAAACTGTAGGTGTTGAT
>WWET01004507.1:71066-88076 GCA_011038615.1 Limnodynastes dumerilii | reverse complement strand
AGTACTACAAGCACAACATAAAAATGTTACAAGACAAGAACTACAAGCACAACATAAAAATGTAACATTACAAGCACAACATAAAATGTATCATTACAAGAACTACAAGCACAACATAAAAATGTAACATTACAAGCACAACATGTAACATTACGTACTACAAGCACAACATAAAAATGTAACATTACTAGTACTACAAGCACAACATAAAAATGTAACATTACTAGTACTACAAGCACAACATAAAAATGTAACATTACAAGTACTACAAGCACAACATAAAATGTAACATTACAAGTACTACAAGCACAACATAAAATGTAACATTACAAGTACTACAAGCACAACATAAAATGTAACATTACAAGTACTACAAGCACAACATAAAATGTAACATTACAAGTACACAAGCACAACATAAAAATGTAACATTACAAGTACTACAAGCACAACATAAAATGTAACATTACAAGTACTACAAGCACAACATAAAAATGTAACATTACTAGTACTACAAGCACAACATAAAAATGTAACATTACTAGTACTACAAGCACAACATAAAAATGTAACATTACAAGTACTACAAGCACAACATAAAATGTAACATTACAAGTACTACAAGCACAACATAAAAATGTAACATTACAAGTACTACAAGCACAACATAAAAATGTAACATTACTAGTACTACAAGCACAACATAAAAATGTAACATTACAAGAACTACAAGCACAACATAAAAATGTAACTGTCACACACCGTCAGACTTACCCACCGCGGTCCCGCTCAACAGCAGCTTCTCCCAGCCGTCAGTCTCCTGGAGGGTCTTGTCCTTTGTGGCACTGTTCACTGGAGTCTTCATCCCCGGCGGTCCACGTGTCTTCTGGCGTCAAGCAGCGGGAGCTCCGTTGCATGGGCGCCGCCATGACAGTCAACAGCATGTGATCTTCCTGGACCAATCAGGAGCAACCAGCTGGAAGCACATGATCGCAGCAGCCAATCCCAAGCTAGAGAGGGCTATTTAAACCCTGTCAGAACTCTCCTCTGTGCCAGATCTACTTTGTCACAGAAGAAGCCTGGTTCTCTCTTGTTCCTGCGTTCAGTGTACTCTGCCTGCGATCCAGTCCAGTTTACTTGGCCTGCAATCCAGTCCTTATACTCTGCCTGCAATCCAGTCCAGTCTACTCTGCCTGCAATCCAGTCCAGTCTACTCTGCCTGCAATCCAGTCCAGTCTACTCTGCCTGCAATCTAGTTCCATACACACTGCCTGCAGTCCAGTCCAGTCTACTCTGCCTGTAATCCAGTCCAGTGTGCTCTGCCTGCGGTCCAGTTCCGTACACTCTGCCTGCAATCCAGTCCAGTGTACCCAGCCTACCAACCAAACTCAGAGTCGTACCGTCAACCCAGTCCTGTGTCTCTTCTGCAGTCCTGCCCAGCATCCCATTGGTATCCAGTGCAGCGTCTACACCTGCACTCCTGTTCCCTCGGTGACCTGCTACTGAGTACAGTCTCCAGGACAGAGTCCAAATGCAGGAGGCTGCCCTGTGACTTGTCTTCAACAAATGATGAATCAGATGATGGCCTAGGGTCAAACATCAGCGTCTCAATCCGTTCCGGCACCCGTTGGTTCCAGGATTCCTTTCTCAATCCGTTCCGGCACCCGTTGGTTCCAGGATTCCTTTATCAACCCCAGCTAAATTTTCCGGAGAACCTGCCCAATGTCGGGGATTTCTGAATCAGTGCCAACTTCTTTTCGAGCTTCAGCCAGACAATTTCCCGAATGACTGGGCAAGAATAGCTTATATCATATCTCTCTTATCGGGGAAAGCCCTGGCATGGGTTTCACCGCTATTGGAGAAGTCAAGTCCCATCCTGTCCTCACTAACAAACTTTCTGAAAACATTCCGGACTATTTTCGACAAACCCGGACGTACTGCGTCTGCCGCATCCGATATTTTCCGACTTCGCCAGAGGGATCTATCAGTTGGGGATTATAGCATCCAATTCCAAACTCATCAGCTTTCATGGGATGATTAGGCACTGATGTCTATTTACCAGGAGGGTCTGTCAGACCGCATTCAAGACGGACTGTTATCTTGTGCCACGCCCACTACTCTAGATTCATTGATTTCCACGTGTGTCCGAATAGACATTCACCAACAGGAACGTCGTATTGAACGCCGAAAGATCACAAACTCCAAAACAACTGCTCATCCTCGTCCTCGTTCTTCCAGTAGAGGAACCAATGCAGCTCGGCAGATCCCGTATTACCCCCCCAAGAAAGACAACGTAGAATCCAAGATAATCTTTGCTTTTATTGCGGGGAACCTGGGCATACTCGTCTGCAATGTTCCAAGCGCCCGGGAAACGCCCGCTCCTGATTAATGTCGAGGAGGTCAATCCGGGAGTTCCTGTCCACTCCTCGAACCATCGTGACTGTCTGATTCCTTTAACCGTGGTCAACGAAAATCATCACTTCGAGTGTCCCGCTCTGTTGGATTCGGGAGCGGCGGAGAATTTAATTACAAAACGGATCCTGGAGAAATACCAAATACCCACAGAATCGCTTTCAGCACCTACTTACCTTACGGCAGTGGATGGCAGCCGTATACTTGGGGGATCCATTACTCTCCGTACTCTACCTCTTACTCTTCATGTTGGAGCACTTAATTCCGAGACTATTCAATTTCCAGTACTTTCTGAAGCCACTTCATCCATCATTCTCGGACTACCCTGGCTTCAAGCTCACAACCCCCATGTGGATTGGGTTACATCTGAAATTCTTAGCTGGGGTCCCGATTGTTTCCAAGGCTGTCTTGCCAAAGTGTCTCCCCTTCAGATAGTGAATAATTCTGAAGATATTAAAGTTCCAGCGCCATACCAAGATTTTGCGGATGTCTTCTCTCCTAGAACTGCCGACAAGTTGCCTCCCCGTCGTCCGTGGGACTGCCCAATCGACTTAATTCCAGGGTCAACTCCTCAACGCGGCCGAACTTATCTGTTATCGATCCCCGAGACCCAAGCTATGTCCAAGTACATCTCCGAGAATCTTCAACGTGGCTTTATACGTCCCTCCACCTCTCCTGCTGGGGCCGGTTTCTTTTTTGTTAAAAAGAAGGATGGGGGTCTTCGCCCTTGTATTGACTACAGGGGTCTCAACGACATCACAGTGAAGAATAAGTATCCTCTGCCTCTTGTTCCGGAGATGTTCAACAGAATTCGAGAAGCCCAAGTATTCACCAAATTAGATCTACGGGGGGCATACAACCTCATTAGAATCCGTTCCGGAGAGGAATGGAAAACAGCTTTCAACACCCGGGACAGACACTACGAATATCTGGTAATGCCCTTTGGGCTCAGTAATGCTCCAGCCGTATTCCAGAGTTTTGTCAACGAAATCTTCAGGGATCTCCTCAACCAATCTGTCGTAGTATACCTAGACATCTTGATTTTCTCACAGTCCCTGGAAGATCATCGTCTCCAAGTCAAAGAGGTGTTGTCCTGTCTGCGTCATCATCACTTATATGCCAAGTTGGAAAAATGCCTCTTTGAGGTCGATGAAGTAGCTTTCCTTAGATTCATCTTGTCAGGTTCAGAGCTCCGCATTGGATCCCGCCAAAGTGCAAGCGGTCCTGGAATAGCCCCAACCTATGACCACCAAGGTATCCAACGCTTTATAGGATTCGCCAATTTCTATCGGAGATTCATTCGTAGCTACTCCACCATTTTGGCACCCATCACCCCCTTAACCAAGAAGGGGTCAAATCCCTCCAAGTGGCCGTCGGAGAGCACCACAGCCTTCCTCCAGCTTAAAGAAGCTTTCGCTACAGCTCCAGTTCTGCGCCAGCCCGATATCGCTCTACCCTACATAGTAGAGGTAGACGCCTCATCTGAGGGGGTAGGAGCTATCCTGTCACAACGTTTCTCGGATGGACAGATCCATCCCTGCACCTATTTTTCTCGGAAATTCCAACCCACTGAAAGAAACTACCCAATTGGTAAAAAGAAACTCTTGGCCATGAAGCTCGCACTGGAGGAATGGCAGTACCTGCTGGAAGGAGCAGCCCATCCATTTACTATTTTAACCGACCACAAGAACCTCTTGTATCTTCAGACCGCTCGCTGCCTCAATCCTCGCCAAGCCAGGTGGTCATTATTTTTCTCTCGTTTCCCCTTCTCCCTGCAGTTCACCCCGGGGTCCCAGAATCGTAAAGCAGACGCTCTATACCGGTCCTTTTCTTCTTCTGAAATGGAGACAGGAAAAGAGCAACGAATATTAAATCCAATTCAAGTGGCAACCACACAACTCATCAAGCCTCCACCACCTGGGAAAACTTTTGTTCCTCAGTCTCTGCGTCGGAAAATCTTACTATGGGCTCACAAAGTTTTCGGGTCACGCCGGAGTCAAAAGAACCATAGCACTCCTCGCTCGCTCTTACTGGTGGCCAACTCTTCACCAAGATACCACCGAGTTCATTGCTTCCTGTCCGACCTGTGCTCAGCATAAAGTTCCTCGAAAGCTTCCTCTGGGACCTCTCCAACCTCTGCCTATTCCCAAGATCCCTTGGTCTCATATATCCATGGACTTTGTGACTGACCTACCACTATGCAACAAATTCAACACCATCTGGGTCATAGTGGATAGGTTCTCCAAGATGGCTCACTTTGTTCCTCTCCGAGGTCTGCCCTCCACTCCAAACTCTTTGTCCAACACATCTTTCGGTTACACGACTGTCCTGTAGAGATAATTTCTGATCGGGGAGTTCAGTTCACGGCAAGATTCTGGAGATCGTTGTGTGCCAGTTTTGGAGTCAAACTCAAATTCTCATCGGCCTATCATCCCCAGACTAACGGGCAGACAGAGAGGGTCAATCAAGATCTCGAGACCTTCATTCGCCTCTACTTATCCTCTTCCCAGGACAACTGGGTTCAACTTCTACCTTGGGCGGAATTTGCTCATAATTATCACTACCATGAGTCATTGGATACCACTCCGTTCAAAGTGGTGTTCGGTCAGCATCCCAGAATTCCACCGTTCTCTGCACTTCCCGCTTCATAGGTTCCTGCATCCGAAATTCTTCTCAAAGAATTCTCTGAATCTTGGAGTAAGGTCAGAACCTCACTGTCAAAAGCCACACAAGCAGATTGCAAAAGGCAGACGGTTCCCCTTTTTACGTCCTGGAGATAAGGTCTGGTTGGCTTCTAAGAATCTCCGACTCAGCATACCCTCAATGAAATTCGCACCTAGATACATCGGACCTTTCAAAATTTCAAAAGTTATTAATCCTGTGGTGTATCAACTGGATCTTCCACCTTATCTACAAGTACCTAAAGTATTTTATATCTCCCTTCTCAAACCGTTGGTCATCAACAAGTTCTATACACCCATCAAGAGACCTCCTAAGTTAGTTGAATCTGCAGAGAATGAATTTGAAGTAAAAAAAATCATTGATGCTCGAATGCGACATGGTCATCTCCAATTTCTTGTCGATTGGAAAGGATATGGTCTTGAAAAGCGTTCTTGGACTCTTGCATCTGATATTAAAACTCATCAAGAAATTCCTGGACAAACACCCATCCAAAGCAAAGCTTGGGTGTCCAGAGGCCACCCTTAAGGGAGGGGGTGATGTCACACACCGCGGCAGACGCCGCCGGACTTACCCACCACGGTCCCACTCACCAGCAGCTTCTCCCAGCCATCAGTCTCCTGGAGGGTCTTGTCCTTTGTGGCACTGTTCACTGGAGTCTTCATCCCCGGCGGTCCACGTGTCTTCTGGCGTCCAGCAGTGGGAGCTCCTTTGCATTGGCGCCGCCATGACAGTCAGCAGCATGTGATCTTCCTGGACCAATCAGGAGCAACCAGCTGGAAGCACATGATCGCAGCAGCCAATCCCAAGCTAGAGAGGGCTATTTAAACCCTGTCAGAACTCTCCTCTGTGCCAGATCTACTTTGTCACAGAAGGAGCCTGGTTCTCTCTTGTTCCTGCGTTCAGTGTACTCTGCCTGCGATCCAGTCCAGTTTACTCTGCCTGCAATCCAGTCCGTATACTCTGCCTGCAATCCAGTCCAGTATACTCTGCCTCCAATCCAGTCCAGTCTACTCTGCCTGCAATCCAGTCCAGTCTACTCTGCCTGCAATCTAGTTCCGTGCACACTGCCTGCAATCCAGTCCAGTCTACTCTGCCTGTAATCCAGTCCAGTGTGCTCTGCCTGCAATCCAGTCCAGTGTACCCAGCCTACCAACCAAACTCAGAGTTGTACCGGCAACCCTGTCCTTCGTCTCTTCTGCAGTCCTGCCCAGTATCCCATCGGTATCCAGTCCGGCGTCTACACCTGCACTCCTGTCCAGCATACCAGATAGTACTCTGCCCAGCCACAACCACTGTTCCAGTCTGGGTTCCTATGCGCAATCATTATCTCAGGGCCCCTCGTTTCATCTTTGAAATACCAACTACGCCCATTCTCTAAGCCGTAGCTGTATCAGAACTTCCTCAGGCCGTGATACCCAAGGCCAAGAAAAGAGCATGTGAGAGAACTTTCCCAGGATTCTTTAAATTATAACAGGTTAATGCCCCAGACTGTGGATCCTGGGGGGTGAGGAGTTAAGAGTGAGCAAGGTGGAAAATAGTGCAGATCGCACAAAGCCAAACGAGACAAACAAACAGAACACAGATGGAAGTTACTTCACGGATCACAAACTCTAAGGTATTACATCAGGGGTATCTATTGATAGACTTGAATGAATATTATGGACCTGATTCACAACCCCATGCTGTTGTCTAAGATATTGCAAACTGTGATTCTAAGGATATAGTGCACGATGAAAAATTATGTTTGCTGTAGTGAATGCGCCAGAACTGGTTGTCAGACTTGTACTTCTCCTTTGCACATATGACTTAAAGATAGAGCAAAACAAAGAATTATTTGTGGACCAGCTGGGCACCATACTAGAAAACGTGAATGGTGAAATTGTAACTCCAACGACAAAGCAGGTGACGACCAGGAGCAGTGCGTCTGTAGATGAGAATGAAAACAAGAGAAGGTCAATGAAAAAAAGATTGGACGGAGGGAAACAGAGGAGATCGGAATAAGGAGAGATTCTATACCACGCTTGTACCTCAAGAGGAGAATATTGATCATTGGATCTGGGAGGAGGAGAGAAAAGAAAGAATAAGAGAAGTCGTAAGGAGGACATTATTGAAGAACCATAAGTTTTTCTACAGACACTTAAGGCACTGAACAACAGTGGAAAGGTTCTGTTACTTTTAAGGATTGTACAATCTATTGTGTGAAGAAAGACAGTCGTCATTTGTAAAAATAGTTACTATTGCAAACGTAGCATAACATATGCGCTCCAGTCAATACAGCCCACTCACACACTTTGCATGCATAAATGAGCTAACGGATGGATTTGGTTCAAAGGGCCTGATCCAGCGTTACGAAAATTCGCACGACGGGCGAATGCGAACGTACGCTCGTCGTATCAGCCTACACGCCACCAGCACTCCCATAGTAAAGTCCCTGCTTACGGCGGCTATACCCTACACTGGGTACGACCGTCGGCCGTACGAAAATTCGCAGAGAATACGCTGAGAAAATACGCTTAGCACGCCCATACTGTACAATTTAAATGGCTATCCCCGCCTCCCTGTAGTAAAACGGGCGCCCAGCCGACCATCGTAAAAAAAATACGCCCAGCGAGCGAAAAATACGCTAACGATACGCCCGCTATTCGCTCATGACGCTCGGGCGACCGGAAGCTGTCATACTGGGCATGCGCGTTGCGAATTTTTTGCCGAAAATTCGCTTACGATGAGCGTACGCTCGCTTGCGAGCGTTGCTCTGGATCAGGCCCAAAGTCTTTAAAGTAACAGCAAAAAGAGGTTTAAGTCTGCACCTGGACAATCCATGTTGCAATGATAGGGGTGCACTGTTTTTTATATTATTATAGTATTATAATTACCATTATTTTTTTTTTTTTGGTGCAAGGAATATAAATATGACAAGCTATTTATTATTTTATTATAATGTATAAGAACAATGACAGATATTGGAATATATTACAGCATTGCATTGTAGCTCTCTTCACACCATAAATTGGCAAATCTACAGATAACTGTTGTTTACTCTGAGTATTATAGATGTCCGTATGTACCAACACTGAACTTTATAGATCATACTAATGTAATGTAATGTCAACTATCTCTATTTCCGGGATTCAATAATTGTTGACCTCACAGGATTTTCTAAAAGTGGCAGCCTAACAGGGTCAGTGACACAAGAAGTAGCAGCCTCCCCTTTTCTTACCGGACAATTTATTTGTGTCCCAAAGTATCAGGGATGGAAAAACAACACTGAAGGGTGGCTACCTCTTACAAAGGTATAACATGAACTTGGCCATTAACTGTGTAACATAATTTGTAATGGGAGTGGGGGGATTGGGTAGAACATGATGTTTTGAAGAGGGATTGATTTCATATAAATAGTGTAAGGTCAGTGTTACCAGGATGCAGTTGTCGTTTAGAACGGCTGATTTCACACACTGACACAGCCAGCACCTGTATCTTGGCTGTATCAGTGTCTGATAGAGGATTAGTGCAGAAAATTTCCTGTTGAGAACGGGGAATTGTCAAATGGCCCTATTCAGACAATTACCCATTCCTAATAGAGAGTAGGTTAGGGTTAGGCAGTGGGACATGGAGGGTGTGAGGTCGGTAGTTAGAAGGGGAAGGTTAGGGGCGGGCTGCAGGACATGGAGAGTTAAGGTTGGGCTGTGGGACAGGGAGGGTTAATGTTAGGCTGCTAGAAGGTTAAGGTTAGAGTAAGGGGATGGTTAACTTACCTGTCGCCGCTAGCATTTTTTTTTTTAACACCTCCAGGTGCTGTCATGACGGATTTTTCCTATGAAGATGTCTTGCAATGATGGGCCTGATCCACAGCTACGATGTTGCGCTGAGCATACTAATGCACTACCCCTGACACCCCCCCTGTCCTGGCGTAATTACACACTGTTATGCCGGCTGAAGGCTACTCTAACTTCATCCGGCGCACCAGAGTGTAAATACATTTCCCTGCCTCCCCCTGCCTACCTTTTCTAACTGCAGCTTAGTTACAGTGAGAAACACCCCCTCATACGTAACTACGCTGCAGTTACGGACGCCGTATCCCCAGCAACTAAAAGCCCTATCTACGCATTATCCGGCTGGTGCATGCGCAGATCGGCTAAACAGCCGATCTTACGCATACGCCCGCTGTACCTACGGCAGCGGGCATAGCTCTGGATCAGCCCCGACATTCCTATCAATGCAAAGAAGCCGTCAAACAACACCCAGTGTTAACAAGGGAAGCAAGCATTTTCCTTCCTGTAAAATTGTAAAAAAATGGAAGATAAATGAATTGCTCTGAGATTATAATATAGAGGGGGAAGAATGTTAGGGTGCTCAAACATACGTTAAATGTTGGTAATGCGTTCTGTTCTGTTGTGGGGAGGGTTTATATATGTTTGTCTTTGTGTTTGTTCTTTGTCCCCATTGCGGGAAATAAGCTGATCTGGTGCAGTGGTGGTGGCAGCTGGATCCCGGATCTGCTGTAGGTGCTCCTGCAGGGTCCTCTACCTCACTAGACATCTCGGTGTGGTCCGTACACTGTCAGCAGAGATGTAACTACCCCTTGGAAAGGATGGCACCCGCCATGGATGCCAGAAAAAGGGGGGAACCGCCCAACGGTGTCACCCGTGGCTAAGAGATAGTGTTTCCTAGTGCAGAGCTGGTCTGGAGTCAGACTGGGGCTGGATGCTTTTAAAATGAGGGCTGGCTGGTTGCTAAGATACCTGCGGTCACAGAGAAGCCTGACCGCGGGTATCCTAGCAACCAGCCAGTCCTCATTTCCCTTGCAAGTCTCGGACACCGCAGGACATCAATTCTAGCCGCAGTCCCACTCGGAGGATAAAGGTAAGGTAAGAAAATCTGGTGGGGAAGCTGGAGCCTGGAGGCACATGATAGGAGTACTGGGGGAGGCTGGAGGCACATGATGGGAGTACTGGGTGAGGCTGCTGGAGGCACATAATGTGAGTACTGGGGGGGCTAGAGGTACATGATGGGAGTACTGGGGGGCCTGGAGGCAAATAATGGGAGTACTGGGGAAGGCTGGAGGCACATGATGGGAGTACTGGGGGTGGCTGCTGGAGGCACATGATGGGAGTACTGGGGGGAGGTGCTGGAGGCACATGATGGTAGTACTGGGGGGCTGGAGGCAAATGATGGGAGTACTGGGGGGACTGGAGGCACATGATGGGAGTACTGGGAGGGGCTGGAGGCACATGATGGGAGTACTGGAGTGGGCAATGGAGGCACATGATGGGAGTACTGGGAGAGGCTGGAGGCACATGATGGGAGTACTGAGGGGGGAGGTGCTGGAGGCCTATGATGGGAGTACTGGGAGTAAATGGGTTATGGAAGGCGCCAGTCCCTTACTTTGCCAAGGGCACTGGACGCATAGATACACCCCTGACTGTCAGATCTGCTTGATGGATTGAAACCGGTAGTTGTCAGCTGTGGTTTTGCTGCACAAACATCAGTGTGCCTGGTTATGGTGGTGTTGCGTATGGCAGCACTGTGAGGCTTCTAATTGTGGCTACGTTCTCGGTACTTACCCCGCAGGGGAGCACCCAGAGTGCTGATTGTTCTGTGCGTTATCATGGGCCAGTTCGTCTTCTGCAGGTGGCAGGGAGTACAGCCCGCTTCCAAATGATCTTTCAGAGCAGCTGCTGGTAATCTGGGAAGCTGTGTTTAGGAGCAGAGACGCATGCCCTGACACTGTGATAACCGTTTATCATTTGCATTTTTTATTTTTGTGTCACAGAGGTACAATAATAAAAATAAGGGGTCACATGATGGCATTGATGAGTTCTAAGTCAATATATAACCCTCTAGGTGCCAGGGTCTTTAGGGTGTGAATTGATATGTTTGCAATGGTCCCCTTCTCTCCAATCAGGTGTGACAGAGTCTATTCCTATAAATTGCATTCCTGTGGGTTTCTGGTTGTGATGGATTATAAAGTGATGTTAGACCCTGCGCAACTCGTGACCCTTTTTGATGTTGCCAATATGCTTAGAGATGTGGTTTTTCAGGGGTCTTATTGTTCGTCCAATGTATTGTAGAATGCAGGAACATTCAAGTAGATAAACAACATGTTTAGTACTGCAGGAAATTGGTTATTTAATTGTGAATGTCCTTTTGGTGTGTTCTGACTGAGGGTTATAGTACTAGTTTGGTGGTGTCCCAGTTTTTTGTAGTTACAACAGTGGTAAAAGTAGTAAATGCCCAGATTTGTTTCAGCCAACTGGTTCCCACTCTCTGTTTAATATGATTCCTAACTAACATATGTTGTATATTTGGTGCTTTTGTAAAGGTCATGTCAGGTTTATCACCCAATATTGTGGCCAGGGTTTCATCTTTTTTATGTATATGCCTATGTTTCTATTTTTATTGTGTCCATATTGATGTTGTATTGATTAATAAAATAGATTTTATTTCCAGTTGTGGTTGTATAGTGCTTTTCTTATCCCTGTGGTGGAGTGTGTCTCTCTGTCACTGTAAGCTGCTTCCTTGAAGGCCTTCTCTATGAGTGTGTTGTTGTAAGTTGTTGTGTTAGTAGTTGTCCCTGTATGAATTTCTCCTTGGTTACTGGTTGCCAAAATGAAACTATTGACGTCAACTTGCTTTCTATATGTGGTCGTTTCTGTGTGATTCTAGGTGGTTCTGTCTGTGGATGGAGAGTCCAGAAAAACAATCTCTTTTTTTTACTGTATGTTGTTGTAAATCTGAGATTATTATTTTTCAAGAGAGAGTGATGATTCAGCACCTTTCCAGATGAATAGGACGTCATTTATGTACCATTTCAAAAGCACCAGATGGGGAGCCCCAACACTAGTAGAAATATCCATTCTGTGCCAACATGCAACACCACCTGTCAACACCATACTTATTTTAAGCATGCTTATCTGCTCCTAAACACTGTTTCCCAAGTTACCACCTAAGCTTACGTTCCCTCCACATCTTCATCATTGTGTCTCCTGTTTATTTGCCCTCTCTCACTTAGCATGTTAGCTCTTATAAGCAGGGTCCTCCTACCTCCTGTCATCATCTCTCTAACCTGTCCTCATCACTTTCCACCTTTTTCTCTCTACTGTCTATCTCTCTCCTTATCTGCTCCTACACACATATCCAGCATCTTCATTTTCCATATATATTGTTCTGCTTTTTTGTACTGGATTTTATTTTTGCATTGTACTTTTATTGTATTCCTTATTCTATGCTTTTATACCTTGTATTAATTATTGTATTGTATATGTAACTAATGACTTTCCTATTGCCTCTGCACAGCGCTGCGGATACCGTGTAGTGCCTTATAAATAAACAATAATAATAATAATAATAATACCAGCAGCTACCCTGAAAGATCAGCTGGAAGCAGGCTGCAATCCCTGCAACCTGCAGAAGAACAGCGGCCCACGATAACACACAGAACAGCAAGCACTCCAAGTACCCCCTTGTGGGGTAAGCAATACAGCCACAATCAGTGCAGCATATATGACACCTCCAGGACCAGACTCACTGACGTCTGTGCAGCAAAATCGCAGCTGACAACTAACGATTTCACTACAGCTAGCAGGTCAGACAGAACACGGACCACACTGAGATGCCCAGCGAGGTAAAGGACCCTGAGAGGGCACCTTCAGAAGTGGTGTGGGTCCCCATCGAGAACGGCCCTATTTCAATAGGGCCATTCCGAACTGGCTACGAAATTGATTGCTTCTGTCTCAAAGAGGCAAAACAATCAATCCGTGGAGCACCGAACACGGTGCTCCGAAGGGTAAGTGAAGAATCTAACTACAACCCTTTCCCTAATCCTTACCTTAACCCTTCCCTTCTATTACCCTAACCTAACCCTCCCTTTCCCGCAGCCTGACCCTAACCCTAACTCTCCCTTCCCCAGACCCTAACCCTCCCAATAACCCTAAAAGTCCCTGGAGAGGTTATTCACTTCTCTGGTGGTGTAATTCGTGGGCGGCAGGTGTGTCAGGTCTGGTGGGCGGCGCTTCCAATAATGAATGGGTGAGTATACCGATCAATGGTTGAGTATGCCGACTTACTCACGCATTCATAAAAAAAATTCTAAAATGGCTGCCTATTCGATCTAGAATAGAAATTTTCAGCTGTTTCCACTACTCATAGACAGCCATTGTGCTGGGGACATAGGACATCCGGGATCCAGCAGCCACCACCACTACACCTGATCAGCTGATCTTAAATTTAAAGGGGTTAAAGAAACTGCAAAATTCCAGAAAACATACCTACTTATATGAGTGCAATTAATCAGTATACTATAATCATACTACACTATTGGCCACTGCTCTGTCTCCCTCCTTTCTGTTTTACCTACTTTCACTTGCACTATGTAAATCATTCTGGTCTTAGGTGATCTTAGGCAATCGCCTAGAGCGCCGGGCCCGGGGGGGGGGGGGGGGCGCCGCGCCGGGGGGGGGGGGGGAGCAGCCCCCGCCTCCATTTACCTGCCGGCCGGGTTTAACTCTGCTGCTGCGCTGCGGTCAGTAAAGAGGGTGACTGAGAGATGAGGCTCCATCACCCCCTTTACTCACCTCAGCACCGCAGCCAGAGGCGTAACTAGCGTGAGTTTTGTAGGGCTCGTGCCCCAGGTTCTGATGGTGCCCAACTGATGTGGGCGCAATCGAAGCCTTAGGGCATGAGTTTTTCTAAACTCCACTGCTTCCACAACAGGTGCTAGGCATCACAGCGGTGGTGAATGCAGACGCCGACGCGACCTTTGGGTCACGTCAGCGTCTGTATTCACCACACGCACCACCTTACAATGAAGAGAGCGTGCCGAGGAGGTGAGCGAGGAGAGGGTAAGTGAACTGCAATTGGGCTGCACTGAGTACTGAAACTATGATGGGGATGGACTAAGGACTAAAACTATATTATGGGGATGCACTAAGGACTGAAACTGTATTATGGGGGAGCACTAAGGACTGAAACTGTATTATGGGGATGCACTAAGGACTAAAACTATATTATGGGGGTGCACTAAGGACTGAAACTGTATTATGGGGATGCACTAAGGACTGAAACTGTATTATGGGAGTGCACTAAGGACTGAAACTGTATTATGGGAGTGCACTAAGGACTGAAACTGTTTTATGGGAGTGGACTAAGGGCTGAAACTATGATGGGGCTGCACTAAGGACTAAAACTATATGATGGGGGAGCACTAAGGACTAAAACTATATTATGGGGGTGCACTAAGGACTGAAACTATATTATGGGAACGCACTAAGGTCTGAAACTATGATGGGGCTGCACTAAGGACTAAAACTATATTATGGGAGCGCACTAAGGACTGAAACTATATTATGAGGGTGCACTAAGGACTGAAACTATATGGTAGGAGTGCAATATCTAATTAAAACTGGGGAAGGGGGCCTGCAATACATGCTTAAAACTAGGGAGGGGGGCCTGCAATATCTAACTAAAACTGAGGAGGGGGCCAGCAATATATGTTTAAAACTGGGGAGGGGTGTCTGCAATACATGATTAAGACTAGGGAGGGGTGGCTTGCAATATTTAATTAAAACTGGGGAGGGGAGTCTGCAATATCTAATTAAAACTGGGGAGGGGGGTCTGCAATATCTAATTAATACTGGGGAGGGGTGTCTGCAATATCTAATTAACACTGGGGAGGGAGCCTGCATGGAGAGGGGGGCCTGCAATACATGATTAAAACTAAGGAAGGGGGCCTGCAATATCTAATTAAAACTAGGGAGGGGGGCCTGCAATATCTAATTAAAACTGGGGAGGGGTGCCTGCAATACCTAATTAAAAATGTTTGGGGAGGGGGAGCTGCCTGAAGGGGGGCATGGAGGCCTGAAGGGGGCATAGAGGCCTGAAGGGGAATATGAAGGGGGCATAGAAGACTGAAGGGGACATATGACGGGGGCATAGAGGCCTGAAGGGGCATATGAAGGGGCGCATATAAAGACAGGGGGGGGGAGACAGGCCAAACTTCGCCTAGGGTGCCCAGGGACCTAGCACCGGCCCTGCTGGTACCCATAAGAAAGGACAACTATAACTATTCAGAATATGAACTCAAGCATTCCTTCTATACTTCCACAAAGACAAACACAGAAACTAATATACACACACATCCCCATAAGGACCTGTGTGAAACTCCACACATAATATTGCTCTGAGATTGTCCGTCTGAAAATGGTGCCTCGTAGCTTTCTGACAATTTTTGGACCAACTGCCATGTCAATGCAGGTTGGTGTTGGATTCCCTGTAGCATTATGACATCTCTAGTAATGGCTAAACACTGTTAGTATACAGTAGCAAGCAAGAAGCATTACTGTTATATTGCTATGTTGGGGTTTGGTAGGAATGAGATAATTAAAATGACATGTCCTGTTTTAGCTTCATAAGCAAGACAGGGGCCTGGGTTGTATCTATAGGTCTGAACTTTAATTTCTACAGATCTATGGGGTGGCAGGTTGTGGTGAGTAGGACCTGAGTTACAACACAGGGGGAGGGGCAGGGGGAAGAATCCCATATTATTTATTTATTACCAGGTTTTTATATAGAATAAAAAGAGAAGGGAACAGAGGTGCTAAAATCCAAATTAATAACAGCTGTATAGAGTATGGAGTGTGTGCAACCCCTTTAACTTAAACCAAATGAAATAGAAAATGGATACAGCGCTTAACCTTCAATTATATATGTGTATATAGAAATAGAAATATATGTTAGTGTTGATAATAATTTAAACGGCACTTGAGATTTTAATTGAATTGGTTCTAAATGTGCTCAGTACTTCTGTATGTTACATAGCAGTGGTAATAGCCGGACTAAGGGTAATTTTAGTATAGAAAGAAAAGTTTCCATATTTGTGTTAATCATGTAAGAGAAAGGAAAACCAGATAGCAAAGTAGTTGTAAATAGTGTAGACAAATGTTAAGCAGTAAATTATGCAAGTGGGTAAGCTTGTCTAAAGAGGTGAGTTTTAAGGGAGCGTTTGAAAGTTTGGAGAGAAGAGGATAGTCTTAACTGGCGAGGGAAGTTATTCCAAGGAGTGAATGCAGTCTGTGAGAAATCCTGTAGCCAGGAATCAGAGCATTTGTTTAATGTAGAGGAGAGCTGTATGTCCTATGACGATCTAAGAAAGCGAGCTGGGATATATCTTAAGATGAGTGAGGATATGTATGTGGGTGCAGTTTGTCTTTGTAGGTTAGCAAGGGGGTCATTTTAAAATATGGGAGTACAATAAGTAGTGATCAATAATCATAATAATTTGTGTATTCTGGAAATATTATTTACCGTATATACTCTAGTATAAGCCGACTCGAATATAAGCTGAGGCACCTAACTTTACCACAAAAAACTGGGAAAACTTATTGACTTGAGTTTAAGCCTAGGGTGGGAAATGCAGCAGCTACTGGTAAATTTAAATATAAAAATCCCTCATCATGTGTCCAGCTCCCCCAATATCACTTATCATTTGTCCAGCTCCCCCCAGTATCCCTCAGCATGTGCCCAGCTCCCCCAGTATCCCTCAGCATGTATCCAGCTCCCCCCAGTATCCCTCAGCATGTGTCCAGCTCCCCCAATATCCCTTATCATTTGTCCAGCTCCCCCAATATCCCTTATCATTTGTCCAGATCCCCCCAATATCCCTTATCATTTGTCCAGCTCTCCCAATATCCTTTATCATTTGTCCAGTTCCACCAATATCCCTTATCATTTGTCCAGCTCCCCCCAGTATCCCTCATCATGTGTCCAGCTTCCCCAATATCCCTCATCATTTGTCCAGCTCCCCCCAGTATCCCTCATCATGTGTCCAGCTCCCCCAATATCCCTCATCATTTGTCCAGCTCCCTCAATATCCCTCATCATGGGCCTGATCCTGAGCTACGGCCGCCGTCGCTAGTACGGCGG
>WWET01004507.1:26932-56426 GCA_011038615.1 Limnodynastes dumerilii | reverse complement strand
CTGGGAGCCATAACTCATTACAACACTTAAGGCAATCATTGTCTACCCTAAGATCTGGCAATAATGAGACTGCTGCTAACGTTTTAAACCATCTACAGGGCACAATTATTTGCTGTTTCTGTTGCATTGTCGTTCAACTTATAAGAACAGTCAATGGGAAGTACTGCTTCCCAGTCTCCTGTGTCTGCTTATTCTTACTGCAAATTGTGATAGCAATATGAGTGGGGATTCTAAGAGAGAAAGAAAAAAGAGTTTGTAAAAAGAAAATGTCCACAGAATAAACATGACCACAACTTTATTTTTGGGAAACAGAACAGTTGATGAGTTCAAATAAAGCTATTATCACTTCATCCCCATTTTCACTTTATTCATCCTCATTCACCTTTGTGCAGAAGTTCATGGGGGGGGGGGCAGAACACAGTCTTTGCCCCCCAATAAAAATCATGGGGGGGTGACTGCCCCCTCTGCCCACCTGGTTCCTACACCCCTGCCCAGGAGTAACTAATTTCAAGCACTTACTTAAGTCTGGATCCAGCCCAATGTCTGATTGTTACATAAATTCTAAAATCCTAGTGTGTACCCAGCTTTATAGAAAAAGAAATTCAGTGATAATTGTATATTATTGGTATGTTTAAAGTCTGTCCCCAACAAAATATCAGAAAAAAATGTTATTTGAGAGTTAAAACAGCAAAGTGACTTCCTTTTTGTATGTTCTTCTTAAAGAACTATAGAGAATTTGACTCTTTTCAGTTCCAGAATTACCTGTTTATTTCCTGTTCTTTGCTCAGAATGCAATCAGCATTATAGAGATACTTTAAGTTAGTTACAGTAAGTGCGGAGGGAAAATTAGATGTAAGCAACTATTAATACAAATATTTATGATATTCAAACAGACCGCTGATCCACTCATATGTAGGTGGTGACACCCACACTGTACAATTGCCATTCTACTCCTGCCACCTTAGCAGGCGGGGGGGATGACTAAGTTCCATATGATGGTTGTTACATTAGTTAAAACTAACATAACACCTGGAGAGCGCATGCGCCCTCCGGGCCATTCAGCCCATTTACATGCCTTGGGCCGTATCCAGATCTACGACCGCTCAGCGTACCATCGCTTCCCTCCCCAACACTCCCCCTTGCCCCAGCGTATAAAAAGTCGCTTACGCCGGCTGCAGGCTACCATAACTTCAGCCGGCGTAAGCGACTGTTAATACTCTGGAACGGTGGCGTTGATACGTTAACGCCGCCCTCCAAGCCTCATTACCCTCCCTCCCCCCGCCTACCTGCCATAACTTCCGCGTAGTAACGTTGGGGGACGCCCCCTCCAGCGTTACTACACTGTAACTACGGACGCCCGATCCAGGATCAGGCGTTTATGCAGCTACGCCGGGCAGATGTTGCATGCGCAGATCGTATTTTTAGATGATCTTACGCGTACGCCAAGCGTATTACCGGCGGGCGACGGGGGTCTGGATCAGGCCCCTTGTGTGCCTAAGTGAGCATTCGTTTCTATCTCTTGATCTCTGGATGCTGTTAGTTTTACTAACAGCAAAAACAAAATGGAGATAAGTTTTATGACAATTTTGTGAGAAACAAATTACTTTATTTAAAAGAATATATGGACTCTGCAGCCAGCATAGTTCATTGTCAAAAGTACATGTGCATGTTTTATATAACCTGAAGCAATCTGCAAAAGTAAGAAATACAGTACATACTAATACATCATCCATTTATTTAAGAGCCTTCTAAAGCTTTATAGCTAAGGGGAGTTCTTTTTTTTTTCTATGTGTCACCCAGTGTGAGGAAACGTGGGTTCACGGCTCTCTATTGACTATGACACCCTGCAGGAGGAGGATGGGAGGAAGGCAGTGAGGAAATGGAAGGGGGGGTGGAGGAAGAGAGAGGTCAGAGGAGGAGATGCTGATGGGAGGAAACTGACAGAGAGTAAAGCTGCAGCCTGCAGCTGTGTGAAAGAAAAAGAGGAGGACAGGGGGAGAGACAGAGAAAGGAGAGAGGCAGACCACAGAGGTATGTGACAGTCATACTACACATTCACATTTCTTTGTCTTTTATTACCTTTGTATGTACTTGCATGTGTGCGCCTATAATATGGTGCATGTATGCAGGCAGTAATGCATTGCTTGTGTATAAGCAGTAATATATGCACGTGATAGCTATATGTTAGTTTGCATCCTATGTATTACTGTATTGAGATACACTGCCAATAGATTGATGTATACATTGCTGCATCAAACACCATCGGTCAAGGACAACATATGTCACTCTATTACTACATATTAGTATGGCACTTATAGTATTATATGTAGATTCTGTGTTTACATGATGAGTGTTATTGTCATGCATTATGTGTTATGATTGTTATTAGATACACGTCACTTAATGATTTCTTACATCCTGATTGAAACACACGTGTTACATTGTGCTGCAGTTTGTATTATACATGAGGGTAATTCCTTTCTTGCTGTTTTCTTTATCATATATTTTATATAGTTCATAACTGTAACAGTAGTTTCTCTATCCATGAAAGTCATGTTTCTTGTTCTGGCTCTCAAATTTCCGCTCGGATGACAGAGGAAAAAGGGCATGTGGAGCAGAAACAGACAGAGGAAGTGACTGACCTAGCTGGAAGGGAGAGGGGAGGGGGCTAGCGTGGAGAGAGAATGAGAGCAGGGATAATCGGCGCATGTCATGTAATAAGCGACATGTGTGATACACAAATAACGGAGAGAATATTGCGACTTAAGGGACATTAGCTTAATATCTTGCAGTGCATTATGACTTTTTAGGCAAGCGTTAAGCTTCTGCCTGCAATGCATTCTGGTCTTTGTAGTTTTTAACAATGATTCTTTATAAAAAATAAAAACAACAATCTGGTAACTAATACTGTACTGTATTTATTTATTAATGCTTATATTTTTTTAATTGTGATTTATTTATTTTCCTTCTTTTAAATCCATTCCAAATCATTATTTTCCAATATATCCTATTATTATAATACTTTCTATATTGTCTTAGTGTAAGGTATGTGTATCTAAGATTTTAGTATTATTTCTTTTAGAAATTTTAAAGCATGAATCCATTTTATTCTGTACTCCTACATATTTGGTTATTTAAATATTTTATGAGCTTTCTGCATTAGACAGTATTGAACTGTATGTAATTCCAGGGGGCTGTTTTTTTCTACAGAGGGGCCTCTGTTCACTTCTGAATACTTATCATTGTTAACACATATAACCCCCACTGTATACATCTGGTCTCTCTACTATCCTTCTTTTTTCCATCCTACACTATAATCATTTATTCATAAGGTGTGCATATGTTCGCATATATTCTGCTACACAATGAAGTGGGAGATGAAGGCGTACCATCGCCATTAACTGATTTTGAGATGTGTGAAATAGAAATAAACTTTTTTGGGGGAAAAAATGGATTGATGTTAAAAATGCATTTTAAATCGAGAATACTGTTACAAAAAAATGTATTTCCCATGTCAAGATATAACTGGAAAATTATATACAATGAGTTGTAAAATTGTTCAGTTTCTTATGTTTCTTACATGAACTTACCAATAACTTAATAATGCATACTGGGGGAAAAATAATGCATATATACATACATAACATGCACCAGATGACATAGTGCATGTTCGTGCTGTGGATGGTTTTGATGGGCATTTTGTGTGGATAAAGGGCTTACAGTTCCATTTAACCTTGAAAATGCTTTATTAAAGGTATGGAAATGATGGATATGCATTGTGCGACTTATTTTCATTTATAAGTATATTTTAAGTATACTCACATTGGACCGGATTCACAGATCCATCCATTAGGCCGCTTATGCGCACAAAGGACCGGATTCAGACCCCCGCATGCTTTCCGTGCGTGCAGGGGTCTGAAATTGCGCGAGACAGAGGGGAGCGCACACCCCCTGTCACTCCCCTCTGTCGTGCGGGCTTTATGGCAGCAACAAAGTTCTGTCCGATTGCTGCAATGCTAGGATTACTATAGTAATCCCAGCGTAACTTCTGGCATGCGCCCTCCAGTTAAGTCAGGTGATTTACACACCTTGCGTGCGTAAATCACCTGATGGTATTAAATCTGTATCCGGTCCAGAGTGTGTAAGTGGCCTGTTTTGACTGGAGGGTGCATGCGCCCTCCAGATGTTACATGCATGTTCTGTATGTAACTTCTGTCGTACCTAACTTAGTTTTGTACGATAGATTTTATGTTGCAAGGGGCTGTACTTCCCCTCCGCTCGCCAAGGTGGGCGAGGGGAACCATGTAAAATACGGAGCGCTGATCCACAAGTGTTACTTAAGGCTGCACTATTTAAGAACAAGAGAGGGGAGTGACAGGGGGAGTTCACTCCCTTCTCTCATGCAGTCCATTGTCAATTTAGTGCTTGCACAAAGCATAACCACCATTTCCATTATACATAACAATGAATTACTTTGAACATGCATTTGGATTATTGGGGAAGGGAACATATCTGCATTGCACTAGACAGTTATGTGCCTGAATTCAATCTGTGGTACTTGCATACTGATCCAGAGCTATACTTTTGTTTGCATTCAGCTCACTCTTAAACCTCCCATTTTTTGCTTGAGTTTTCTGAAATGCTGGATATGTATTAACATTTCCGTTTGGTTCGGGCCCATTGTGTATGTTGTTAAAAATTCATGTCATTGTCACAACAGTGTTATTATTTAAGTGTTAATCAGAGCATTTATTACAGTGGTGAATTTCCCATTAGGCGCATGAGGAACTTGTCTAAGGGCATCACTTTCTAGGTTAATAACACTAAGTGGACCTGGTGCCCTCACAACCCAATGCCAGGGCACCTCTGTGATCTGTCTCTAAGAAGGAGAGTGCAACATCATGGTGGGGGGGGGGGACAAAGATATTACAAGGGGCAGCTGGACCACTAAATATGGCCCCGGTAATTAATATTCTTAGCATATTCTCTATTAAGGCAACATTTATTCTGAATAAGTGCACAGTGCTATGTAATATAATTTATGTAACATGAGAGAACATATTGTGTAATACATGATTTATACCCAATGGGCCTGATCAAGACTTAATAGGGACAGCTAATTTACGCATGCTGCATGCGTAAATCTGTCTTGTGGGAACGCATTGCGCTTGCACGCGGCAGATGTTATGCATTGTAACTTTGTACTTGTTGGTCGTGACATCCCTTTGCAAGACCATTATACACAGTGTGGACGGAGGGAGGCATTTAAATTGTACAGTATGGGCTGGGTTAGGCACTTACATACGACAAGGCAATACGTACGACTAGAGGTATGCACGGGAAAGGTAAGGTAGGCTTCTGAACATGTAAGTCAGCAAAGTTACTTACATGAGAGAGGGAGTGCATTATACTTAGTGCATAACCTGGGCACGCTTGCGTACGTAAAAGACCTGGATCAGGCCCAATATCTATATAATAATACAAAAAATGAATTTTAACAATCTAATTGTAAGTCATAAACAGAACACTAGTGTATGTAATGTATAAGCAAAGTTTCAAAGTGGTTTTGTCTCAGGCAGTCAAGCGTTTCTTATAGTGCATCACTTATGACAATGATTAACTTGATCATGCACTCCTGATAAACTCAGTGTTAGGTTGGGATACTTAAATCTTGCCAGCCCTTGGTTGAGAAGTATTTCACTTGTATTAAAGCAAATACAATTCAATTATTTGACATTTTTGTACTGTTGCTCAATTTCCCAGAATCAGAGCTTCTTGCTTTATTTATGCACCAAGGTTTCGGACATTACAAATGTCATTTCTATTAGCTGTATCTTGTAGGGAATAATAACAGCTATCAATTGCTCTAAATAACAGGACACTAAGTAGAACATGAAACTGCACAGATAAACATTTTTACAGTTTTATATTCTAAAAAGTGACCTGTTATTTAGAACAGTTGACGATTGTTATTAATCCTTTGAATTGTTTGTTTCCATCCATCATTGAACTGGTAGGTAGCATAGACTCAGTTGGAATTCTTGATTAAGAATGCATGCCTTTGTATAAAGCGTTGGCCCTACTTTGTGGCAGGCTGTGTTAGATGTGTCAGGCCCCATTTTCATGCAGTTATCTGTATCCATCACATGGTGATCCCAGCTGGAACACCAAAACATCATTATAGAGATCAATGATCTTTATAGTAAATACGTGCAGTAAACACTCTAATCTGTTGAGTATACCAGCAGTTACTGTTTTTAAGCAGTGGTATGTGATTCACTGAGTGCAAAAGGTGTGTTTACTGTGAAAATCACTGTTCTGTTTGAGATATAATTGTGAGAGGTAACAATACCAGTGGCCAAGCTCTCAACGGCCAACATTTTATTTCTTTTCTTTGGAGGGAAGGTTCAGCAAACAGGCTCTGGATGGTGACAATGTTTATCACACTAATACGCCCAACTCTTTCTATGATCCACAGCTAAATGGAAGCAGTGGGGCAGAGCCATGATGCTGCTGTTCATAATGAATTGCATTATCAAGTCTTGCTGTTGGACACATGCTGGAGAGTCATCCTATCTCCCATGTCTTCCAGACACTCCTGGATATATGGCAACTATGGCAAAAATGTAATGTGATTGTTTGACTTAGTGTGTGTATGTAAATGTGTACTTATGTAGCAGGTTTTAGGGCAAACAGTGGTTGGAGAGTTTTTTTTTTAAAGTATAAATATATAGTTTACAGTAACAACCGTAATAATTCAAAAGGTATTTTGTTGGTATTTCCTGTATCAAAAGGGAGCTTAAGTCGGTTCATCATACAGCAGTCACAGCTTACATAGGTTTCAAGCTTTGTTCTTTTAAAAATGCAATCAAGGGTGAAACTTCCATTAGTGCTGGGAGTAGAGCAGCTGGGCCCTTAGTTTAATGTAACTTGCAAGTCATTTTCAATATAATGTTTATGTGTAAGAGAGGGGTGTAGGTCCCCGTAGCGAACGGCTCAATTTCTAAATCGATTGCCCATTTCTCCAAGAGGCATAGCAATCGATCCCGGGAGCACCGAACACGGCTCTCCGAAAGGTAAGGCTTCCCTACTCCCTTACCCTAACCCTAAGTCAACCCCCCGCATCCTAACCCTAAGTCCAACCTCCCACAGCCTAACCCTAAGTCACCCTCCCGCAGCTTAACCATAAGAACACCCTCCCGCAACCTAATCGTTAGTCACCACTCCCACAGCCTAACCCTAAGTCCTCCCTCCCGCAGCCTAACCCTAAGTCCCTGGAGAGGGTTACTCACCTCTCCGGTGGTCTGGTCTGGTGGCAGCGCTGTTTTCCGAAAATGAATATATAGGTATACGAAACACATACTCACCCATTCATTTAAAAAAATTCTGCGGTGTTACACATTCAAAATAGGGACAACTGAAAAGACACTTTCTGCTGTCCCTATTTCACAGTCTGTAACATCACAGTGGGGACTTGCAACGGTAAGAGAGAAATCCATTTTTTTTTGTAAATAAGACTTCAGTGCTGTGCAGTGGGAGGCGTGGTCAATGCTATTTAGAAGACTTCACCCATACTATATTGCACTTTGGTACAGGGAACCATGATGGCTGCCCTGGTCCCTACACTCTGGGGATGGGATAAATTAGTTCTTCATGTTCGCGATGGACATTGTCTGACCTTCTTCAGCAGCTTCAGACAATGAACTTTGATTCTCCACAGAACATTATTAGGCTGTGTTTCAGCATATAATTCTGCTAGTAAGTAGTAACAGTGGTGGTCAGGTAATGGCATCCCACTGTCCATCACATACATGGTGCTGTGGGAGATATGTGATGTTAGCGTGGCCACGCCAGCGCCTCTTTGCGCCATACTTACCACCTTTAACAGAATGTTTGGGAGCCTCCTGCATTGAGCCAAAGCCCCTGTAGACTTTTCATGTATGATGGTAGCTCATTGTAGTAGCTTGCATCCAAAGTGAAACATGTTGCAAATATAAGTGGGTTTGAACACAGAAACAGGTGCACAAATACTAACACTGTTATTATTCATTAATATTTTTATTTTGTTATATTATTACTAGTTTATTCACATTACTTTAACTTATATCTTATCTATTTATCTTATAAATATCTTAGTCAGTGTTGTTACCGCATATTTCATCCAGACTTTTCATTACTATTTTTATCATTGTTATTACTGTATTATTCCTATTTTTGGATATTAATTTACCTACCACTCCTATTGTATTTATATTCTGACTGACTTCCCATCACCGTATCTCACATCCCCGGGTGCTCTCCACATCTATCACCTTGACCTCTCTGTTTGACATCCTCACTCATCCCTACCACATCATGACTTGTAGCTCCCATATTCTGAACCCTGCACCCTTTATAACTCCCTCACCAGCTCCCTGTCCCATTCCTATCTTAACCCCCGCCCTTGCCCTCATCCCAATCCTCTTCCCACTCCATGCTCATCCAACCCTGCCAACCTCATCCACATTTTCACTCTCCTCACCCTCCCCTTCTTCTGCGCTCTCTGGAATGCAAGATCCATCTGTAACAAGCTCCCAGCCATACATGATCTGTTTATCTCTAACTCCTTTAACCTCCTAGCTCTCACCGAAACATGAGTCTCCCCCACTGACACCACCTCACCCGCTGCTCTGGCCTATGGAGGTCTCTCCTTCTCCCACTCTCCCAGAGCCGGCGGTGGCGGCACCAGCCTGCTCCTCTCTCCCTCATGCACTTTCCACACTATCCCTCCTGAGCCCTCCCTCATCTTCTCTTCCTTCGAGGTCCACTCCATCTGCCATTTCCACCCACTAGACCTTCGCATTGCTGTCATTTACCGGCCCCCAGGCCCTTGTTCACAGTTTTTTGAGAAGTTTGTTGCCTGGCTCACCCACTATCTCTCCTCTGACCTCTCTTCTATTATCTTGGGTGACTTCAACATCCCCGTTGATAACCCCTCCCACTCCATCACCTTTAAACTGCTCTCTTTTTCCTCATCCTTTGGCCTCACTCAATGAACCACCTCCCCTACCCACATACAGGGCCATTACCTTGACCTAGTCTTCACCCACCGCTGCACTCTGACTGACTTCTCCATCTCTCCTTTTCCTCTTTCTGACCACCACCTCCTCTCCTTCTCCCTCTCCTCTCCTGCCTCCCCTCCCCCCAAACCCAAACAAGTTCTCACCAGACAGAACATCAGCACCCTCGACATCCCCGCCTTTTCCTCCTCCCTTGACTACCTCCTCTCCCCCGTTACCTCTCTCTCCTGCCTCCTTCTACAATACCACCATCTTCTCTGCCCTTGACTCTGCCTGTCCCCCTTCCTCTATCTCCCTTCGCCGCTCTAACCCCCAGCCATGGCACTCTCAGGTCACGCGCTCCCTCAAAAAATGCCCCAGCAATGGCGAGTACCTCTGGCACAAATCTCGCTCCCTTGCTGACTTCCTCCACTTTAAATTCATCCATTCCTCTTACTGTTCTGCCCTTGCCCAAGCCAAGCAAATTTCCTTCAAATCTCTCATCTCCCAGGCATCCAACCCCCGTTGCATCTTTGCAACCTTTAACACTCTCCTCTCCCCACCCACGCCTTCCATCCCACCCTCTATCTCTGCTTCCAACTTTGCCTCCTACTTCTTATCCAAAATAATTTCTATCAGAAATTACATCTCCTCCACCCTGCTTCCCCCCAGCTCTCCCCAACTCTCCACCCCCCCTTCTATGCAATCATCATGAGTTATCTTCTTTCCATCCTACGACAAGTGCTGAAATTCACTCCCTATTAATATCCTCACCACCCTCAACCTGCCCTGTGGACCCTATTCCCTCACACCTTCTCAAACACCTCTCTCCCCCAGCCTGCTCCCATCTAGCCCACCTTTTCAACCTTTCCCTCTCATCTGGTATCTTTCCTTCCTCTTTTATGTATGCCCTTTTCTTTCCCATTCTCAAAAAACCTAATCTGGACCCTATATACCCCTCCACCTACCGACCTATATCCCTTCTCCCCTTCGTCTCCAAACTCCTTGAGCGCTTAGTCTACCAACGTCTCATCAGCTACCTTACTGACAACTCTCTCCTGGACCCCATTCCAATCTGGTTTCCGGCCCCTCCATTCCACTGAGACTGCCCTTACCAAAGTGACCAATGATCTGTTATCTGCCAAATGCAAGGGCCACTACTCAATCCTTATCCTTCTTGATCTGTCAGCTGCTTTTGACACTGTTGACCATCCTCTTCTGTTTCAAACCCTCCGCTCTTTTGGTTTCACTGACACTGCTCTCTCCTTGTTTTCCTCCTATCTCTCTGACCACACCTTCTCTGTTTCTACCCCTAACTCATCCCCCCCCCTCCGCTCCTTGTTGGTGTTCCCCAGGGCTCTGGCCTGCCCCTCTTCTCCCTCTACACCTCCTCGTTGGGTAACCTCATGAGCACCTTTGGTTTCAATTACCACCTCTACGCTGATGACACTCACATTTACCTCTCCTGCCCTGACCTCAATCCCTCTTTTCTGTCTAAGATTTCTGAGTGTCTTGTATCCCTATCTACATGGATGGTCAAACGCTTCCTCAAGCTGAATATGGACAAAATGGAAATTATTGTTTTTCCTCCCCCTAGGATTTCCTCCCCGCCCTCCATCACGATAACCATTGGTGATACCTCTGTCTCCTCATCCCCTCAAGTTCGCTGCCTAGGTGTCATCCTTGACTCCTCACTTTCCTTTATACCACGCATCCATGTCCTCTCTCATTCTTGTCGTTTCCACCTGCGCAACATTGCACGGTTCCGTCCCTTCCTCACAAATGAAGCTACTAAAACCCTCTTATCCTCTACTGTATCCTCTTCCTCATAGGTCTCCCACTCACCTGTCTTGCACCCCTTCAATCTATACTCAATGCAGCTTCCAGGCTCATCTTCCTCTCACGCCACTCTACCTCGGCCTCTCCTTTATGTCAAACACTCCACTGGCTTCCTGTCCGCTTCAGACCTCTCTTTAAACTCCTTACCCTCATTTTTGAGGCTATCTCCTCATCCACTGTTCCATAACTCTCTTCCCTCATCAACATGCACACCCCTTCCTGCCCTCTCCGTTCTACAAACCAGCGCTGTCTGACCTCTTTACTGATCACCACATCTCACGCCCGTATCTATCACTTCTGCCATGCTGCACCTCTGCACTGGAATGACCTCCCTTCTTCAGTCAGACTCTCCTCCACATTGCAGGTCTTCAAGCGTTCACTCAAAGCGCACCTGTTCAGGCTAGCCTACCCCTCCTCCACTTAACATCTTCACTGCATCTTTCATCTATCCCTTCATTCCTTTCCCTTCTCCTCCGCTCTACCAGCAGTTCACTTCCTTCCACCTTCTTATGTCTTCTGTAAGTTCTTCCCTCATAGTGTGTTAGCTCATGTCAGCAGGGCCCTCCATCCTACTGTTGTTCCTTCCTCCACCACTCACCCCTCACTTCATACCCTCTTGTCCCCCTCTACTACCCATTTACCCCATCCCCACCTGGTGGCTCCCTCTCAACCTCTCACTGCACTCTATCCCCTACTCCCTGATCTTCCAAGCCTGATACATCACATTTTGCCTTGCATTCTGTGCTTGATTCACTTTATTTTTGATATTTTTAGTCATATTGTATTTATATATACTATGCTGTCCATCCCTACCCTGTATGTCTGTACTGTATTTTGTTGTATTTTGTACGGCGCTTGTGGCGCCTTAGAAATAAACGATAATAATAATAATAATAATAATAATAATAAAGTAGCAAGGGGCTCTTCTGTATTTCTACTGGGGTGTAGCAGGTGGAAACTGCACCAGTTGATAGACCCTCACAGAGGTGATAAAGCGTCACATTGACTGATTTGCTACTGCTAATAATGTTAAGCAGCAGGGGGTTAGGCAATGTGTTTGACTGCATCTGCTGCCTGCAGTCTTCAGCCATTGCTAGCAGTGCAATATTGGTATATCACATGATCATCTAATAAATGCAGGCAGCAGATGCAGAACAATGCTGCTGCAGAGCCACAGGGAAAGGAAGACTCAAAAAAGAATGCAGGGGAGTTAGAGAAACACGGGGGGATATATGGGGGGAGGGAGAGGGGATTGAAAAGACAGGGGGCATATAAGAAAACGTGGGTTGAAAAGACATGGGGAACATGAGAGACATGAAGAAAAAAAGATCATTGTAAATAGTGAACATGTTTTCTGTCATTAATAATACATTTTTTTCCAAATTAATTAAAATTAATATAAATTAGAGGAAATATAGACTGTTAAGAAATTTATGAGGGCATTAATGATATATATATATATAATGGAAAAAAGGCACTCAATCCTCACAAATCCAACAGCACTACGGTGCTCGACAGGTTATTGATACAAATGGAGAGAATAACGGCACTCGCAGACTTAGGTAGCATGAAGAAAACAGATGTCAGAATCCGACGTTTCAGTGACTGTGCGTCACTTTCATCAGGGACACATACACAGAATAAATCACAAATGCAAGTTACATACCTTATCCAACCAACTCACCTACATCACATGTGTACACCTCCTGACCGCTGTTCACCTGCTGAAAGCGCGCAGACTGTACCAAGCCACACCCCCACGTCCGGCTAGGAAATCCCTTGTATCCAGGTCATCATGGAGAATCACCCGCCGTCAGCTGAGAGGAGAAGCCTGGCTACAGTCGCTACAGACGCTGCCAGCTGGGATCACAGTGCCGTGAGGATACACTAAATGACAGAAATAAAAAAAAGTTAAGCACCACATCAGTGTCAACAAATAAAACAGTGGAACACACAAGTCGCAAATCAAGCAATAAAAGGGTTAAAACACGGAATTACCATGATGCGAAAGTCATAACAATATCATGCTACCAGACAAAAATGATCACTATCCAACGATAGTGTATGGTAACTACAATAAGACACAGAACACTCCAACATACTATGAAGGAAATGTCAATCATCAGAAATAATATAACACTTCACAGGAAAATAAATTATCATATTATAAAAAGTATGACAATGGTAAAACCTCATTAAGTTCCCCGGGTTTCACAGTTCCCAGGGTAAAAATCCATTTGGCCTCAGCAGGGCAAGGTCTCTGTCACCCCCTCTGGGGTTAATAGGTATATGGTCACTGATGCGACATTTTAAATCCGGTAAAAGATGTTTCTGTTCTAGAAAATGTCTTGCAACCAGTTGGTCCAAATGTCCAGTAGCCAATGCAGACTTGATTGCAGATCGATGGAGGTTAAATCTTTTGCGGAAAGTTCTTTTCGTTTATCCAATGTAACAAGACCCACATGGACAATGCAGCATATATATGACAAATTTAGACGTGCATGTAAGCACTTGCTTGATGCTGTATATCTTTCCGGAATGCGGATGATTAAACATCTTGGTGGTAGTAAGGTGCCTACAAGTGACACACACATCTGTAACACCCTGGAGGTTTAGTCATGAAGGTAAGTTTGGGTGACTTGAGCTGAGAAACATCCGTCTTTACTACCCAGTCACAAATATTCCTGCCCCTTTGGTAGCAGGGCATAAGTCTTTTGTCACGAAGACCTGGAAGAAGGGTGTCAGTTTGAATAATGGGCCAAATGGCCCGAATGTCTTTATTAATGTATGGGCTAGCTCTGTTGAACTGGTGAACCCATGGAATCCTGTTAACTGGGGTCGAGGGTTTACTGTTAGTGCGCAGTAATTGTTCACATGGGACATTCACAGCCCTAGTCCGGGCCTGTAACAGGGTGCTCCGAGGATAACCCCTGGACTCAAACTTCTTCTGCATCAAGTCCAGCTGTACATCCCTCGTACTAGTCTCACTGCAAATTCTGCACACTCTTAAAAATTGGGAGTAAGGGAGACCCTTCTTTAGAGTGCGTGGATGATGGCTCGAAGACAGTAAGAGGTTGTTACAGTCCGTGGGCTTCTCATAGAAACATAGAAAGTGACTGCAGATAAGAGCCACATGGCCCCTCTAGTTTGCCCATTTGTTTATTAAAAACTATACTGATCCTAGACCCTATTTACCCTCAATTTGGTTTACAAACAAGGAGGTGCACACATTTTGATCTTGAATAGAAATATGGAAATCAAGAAAGTGTATGTCCGTTGCATCACAATCAAATGTGAATTTAATTTAATGTGTTTGTGTGCCCTATTAGTAATTCGTTTTTCCAATGTAACATGACCCACACCCTGTGGCAGTCTTCTTGGATCACTTTTTACAACCATGTGTGCAACAATTAAGCACATACCTGAGGGACACGGGTGATCTCCTGGTGAAGTTAAGGTCATTTTTGGACTTGACACCTGATATAATTCTATGTACAGTTGATGTGACATCGTTGTACACGAGCATACCACATTAAGGTGCCCTCATTGATAACAACCCGGCTTATGTGGGACCCCCAGTAAGCCTCTTCAAACAACTTCTCCGGTTTATTCTGGAAAGAAACTATTTGCTATTCGATGGAGTGTACTACATTCAAACCTCTGGCTGTGTGATGGGGTCCCCGGTGGCCCCGTCATTTACTAATGCCTATATGGCTGAGGTGGAGAAAGCTTTGTTCCTGGACAGCCCAGTATGTAAGGATAAATTACTCCTGTTCACACGCTACATAGATGACGTGTTGATCCTGTGGAGGGAAACCAAAGCGGAATTTGAGGACTTAATGACAATTACTAATAGGGCACACAAACACATTAAATTCACATTTGATTGTGATGCAACAGACATACACTTTCTTGATTTCCATATTTCTATTCAAGATCAACAGCTGTGCACCTCTTTGTTTGAGAAGCCCATGGATTGTAACAACCTCTTACTGTCTTTGAGCCATCATCCACCCGCTCTAAAGGAGGGTCTCTTTTAAGAGTGTGCAGAATTTGTAGTGAGACTAGTACGAGGGATGTACAGCTGAATTTGATGCAGAAGAAGTTTGAGTCCAGGGGTTATCCTCGGAGCACCCTGTTACAGGCCCGGACTAGGGCTGTGAATGTCCCACGTGAACAATTACTGCGCACTAACAGTAAACCCTCGACCCCAGTTAACAGGATTCCATGGGTTCACCAGTTCAACAGAGCTAGCCCATACATTAATAAAGACATTCGGGCCATTTGGCCCATTATTCAAACTGACACCCTTCTTCCAGGTCTTCGTGACAAAAGACTTATGCCCTGCTACCAAAGGGGCAGGAATATTTGTGACTGGGTAGTAAAGACGGATGTTTCTCAGCTCAAGTCACCAAAACTTACCTTCATGACTAAACCTCCAGGGTACAATGTAAACAAAAAACGCAACAAAGAGGACCTTCAAAGCGCTGGATGTAACAATATAGCTGCCAGTCACCAAGAAAAAAAAGGGGATGGTAAACCACAGCAGGAGGGCATCGCTTAGGAAAACAAGCACAGTAAGGAAGCCACGAGTTAACCACACGCGGCTACCGTTAACCTGGACATCTAACTGTAAGAGAGACCTTTTCCAATTTCAGTTGCCCGTGAATTCTGTACATCTGAAACTTTGCTTTTTACCCGTTGCTCCTTGCCGTTGGAGTGTGTACAGTACGGGCACAGTGATTGCTGTTGTCCGTGGTTGTTGTGCCTACATAGGATTGCATTTCTGTTTTACACCCTGACACTTGGGCTTTCATCATTTATATCTGTTCCTCTGACATTTAGCGCTATCCACCATTGAAATCTATTTTGTCTCACATAAACCTCCGGGGTGTTACAGATGGGTGTGTCACTTGTAGGCACCTTACTACCACCAAGACGTTTAATCATCCGCATTCCGGAAAGATATACAGCATCAAGCATGTGCTTACATGCATGTCTAAGTTTGTCATATATATGCTGCATTGTCCATGTAGGTCATGTTACATTGAAAAAACGAAAAGAATTTTCCGCAAAAGATTTAACCTCCATCGATCTGCAATCAGGTCTGCATTGGCTACTGGACATTCGGACCAACTGGTTGCGAGACATTTTCTAGAACAGAAACATCTTTTACCGGATTTAAAATGTTGCATCAGTGACCATATACCTATTAACCCCAGAGGGAGTGACAGAGACCTTGCCCTGCTGAGGCTTGAGGCCAAATGGATTTTTACCCTGGGAACTGTGAAACCCGGGGGACTTAATGAGGTTTTACCATTGTCATGCTTTTTATAATATGATGTACTTTATTTTCCTGTGAGGTGTTATATTATTTCTAATGATTGACATTCCCTTCATAGTATGTTGGAGTGTTCTGTGTCTTATTGTAGTTACCATACACTATCGTTGGATAGTGATAATTTTTGTCTGGTAGCCTGGTATTGTTATGACTTTCGCATCACGGTGATTCCGGTGTTTTAACCCTTTTATTTGCTTGCCATTTGTGTGTATATTTCATTTGGATTTGTGACTTGTGTGTTCCACTGTTTTATTTGTTGACACTAATGTGGTGCTTAACTTTATTTTTATTTCTGTCATTCACGGCACTGTGATGCCGGCTGGCAGCGTCTGTAGAGGGGGCGAGAGAGAGAGCGGGAGGGGGTCCGGCGCTCCAAATAAACATTATATAACACTATGTGTCAGCACATACATAAAAAGGAGGTTTAGTTCACAATATAGCTATATTGGGTTAAGCTCACCTGCCCAGCGTCAAGGCACCTCCTTAATATTTATTTGTCTGCTGTTGTTTCTCAGCATTTACCAGACACTCAGGCAATTATTGAAGTAATGGAAGTGCTATTCGCTAGAGGTTAATAATAGTATAATATGTTTAAAGAGAATATCATTCCCTAAAACATAAAGCTCAGCACACCAAACTGTTTTCAAAATATTCAAAATCATCAATGTGGTATGGTCAAATCAGAAGGGACAAGCACAATACATATGCAGATCCAGGCATCAGTTATGGCTTTAAAAACTTATCATATATATATAATCTAATATGAGACCGCAAAAGCATGGTATGCAGTAGAAAACAAAAACAAGAAAGTCCCAGGTACTCATCCATTCATGTAGCTGCTGTCTCAAACAAGTGGCATCATCAGATCAGGTGTAAGGAGCCATAGACATAGACTTGTCTATGTCTATGGCTCCTTACACCTTGTTTATGTCAATTGCCATTTTATTTGGTGATATATGGCATTTACTAAAAGACTGCATATACGCAATCTACGTATCGAAACGATACACAGATTACGTACAATAGCTACTACGCTTGTGCAGTAGCTATTGCTCATTGAATTACGTCTGTCTATGGAAGACGGACGTAGTTCTGGATCTACCACAATATTAGTAAACAATAGTGTTTAAAAAAACTTTATTAAGCATTTTGTATGCTCTGTTATCGGACGAGGTCGATGGGGGAGACTGTGAAGACGACATGCGTTACTGCACTGGGTGACACCAACCCTAGTGATGAGGTAAGAATATGTCTTGATGTAGCTAGCCTAGCCAGCCCCTAATTGTGGGAAATTAGTTTTTTAAAGCTTTTTACCTTTGACAATGTACATCCAGTTAATAGTTTAAACAGAGAACCTGTTTTGCAGTGATTATGTTCCCTTCCACAAAGCAATCAGTTTACTTTAAATATGTATATACACCTTCTGTATAAACTTCAACACTCAAAAATAAAAGTGCACATACTGAAAAATTATAGGATTTCATGACATGTACTCTGACATATAAAGGTACCTAACTGTGTGATACTAAATATCTACACAATTCCCAAAGAACTAAAGAACTCCAATTTGTTTTTAAAAAATCCTTTAACCGAGCAAATTACTTGTGCTTGGCTCAACCAATTCCTCAAGTGATGCCTGATAGAGAACTAATAAAGGTTGTCAGCTCACTTCAGATGGTACAAGTACTATAGTGGTCCTCTGTAGCTCAAGAAATTAGCAGTGTTTAAGTGATCTCCATAAACCCATCATTATCCACCTTCTGTGCTTGGAGAATAGATCTAGTAGTATTGTACATTGATGTAAAACCTAACCACTGGGTTTGCAGTGAGGGAGAGAATGAGTAAGCAAAGACTGAGTTATCCTGTAATTGTGTGCTATTTTCTGTAGAGGAAATAGTGTTGTGGTGGAACTGCGCATGCACTTTTATGCTAAGGCTGTAAATTAAAGACTTCAAAGCTTAATCTGGTTAAGTCTTTACCCAGAAGATCTGCATCAAGAATCTGTTGTTGTTGCATGCAACCATACATAATAGATTTATCCTAGTGCCTTCAGTTTTTAACTGTATGTTTTCCAGAAATAGATTTGCAGACTATTATCATTTAACTCATTACAGTACTGGACTGTTTGAGGCCTATTCATAGTTTACCATGGGAAAATATGACGATTAAGCTGGCCATACACTAGAGTGATTATTGAATATCGCATGAAATCCCCAAAAATCTTCACTATTTTTTATCTAGACTCCGAAACGATATCAGCGCCATACATTACACTAATTTCAGCTGGTATTCATCATAAAACGTGAAAAACCCCAGATATTACATCTTCTTTTTCTTCTTCTTTTATTGTCTCCCAAACATCTTCCTATTGACGCTCCCAATATTGTTTCGTACAGAGATGAATAAGCGTAGGCACGGTCGCGGAATGTTCGCTCCATGAAGAGGGGAAGGTGTCATGTGAGATTAGCATAATCACGCCTAGGAAAGTACTAATGTCACCAGGAATTTATTGGTGAAGAGTTCCCGATTATTGTGAAATGATCATAAAATTTGCTATTTTACATTTCATCTTCTGCTTTGGCCTGATTAAAATCAAAAGATCAAAAGGGGTTCTTGGATGATTATTGGCAAAAAATCGTTACCATACACCTGTACGATAATTCGCCCGATAACACAATAATTGCAAAATCACACAGAAAATTGCTCTAGTGTATGGCCAGCTTTAAACTCATGGGGCTGGATCCAGACTTAAGAAGGAGCTTGAAATTAAGGACCTGATTCACACTTAAGAATCTTCTTAAAATAAGAACTTAAAGTCACTCCTGGGCTAAACCATGTTTCATCTGTTGCAAACAGTACTAGTGTTGAGAGGTGATATTTCCCAGCCCAAGTCTAAATAACAGTGTAATAGTAAAGCTGGTCAGTATCTGTTTTCAGTAAGCAATTCAAAGATGTATTCCTGCATGCAAAGAATACAATTAACTTGACTCCCCCCGAAAACAACATGGTTTTACCCAGGTGTGACTTTAAGTTCTTATTTTAAGAATATTCTTAAGTGTGAATCAGGTCCTAAGAGAGGAAAGTTACTCCTGGGCAAAACCATGTTGATTTCAGGGGGAGTCAAGTTAATTGTATACTTTGCATGCAGGAATATATCTTTGAATTGCTTACTGCACACAGATACTGACCAGCTTTACTTTTACACTGTTATTTAGACTTGGGATAGGAAACATCAACTCTCAGCTCTAACACTGTTTGCAACACATGAAAGATGACTCCCCTGCAATCAACTTGGTTTAGCCCAGGAGTAACTTTTCTCTCTTAACTTATCAGGGCCACTGTTTGGAATGATAGGTTTTGTCAGTTAGTGATCATGGGCTGTATCCAGACTTAAGAAATAGCTTGAAATCGAGAGAGGAAAGTTACTGGGCTTAACCATATTGATTGCAGGGGAGTCATAGTTCATCTGTTGCAAACAGTACTAGAGTTGATAGTTGGCGTTTCCCAGGCCAAGTCTAAATAACATTGTAAAAGTAAAGCTGGTCACTATCTGTGTGCAGTAAACAATTCCAAGATATAGCCTTGCATGCAAAGAATACAATTAACTTGAAACCCCCTGCAATCACCATGGTTTTCCCAGGTGTAACCTTCCTCTCTTAATTTCAAGCTCCTTAAGTCTGAATCATGTCCAATGTTCTTAAATAGAGAAATGTTCTAAATCTGGTGATAAATAGACCCCCTCAATATTGTCATAATTTTGCCAGTTTACCATAATAAGCAGACAGTTATCAGTGTAACATCTGTCGCTATGAAAGATTAAAGAACAGATATAGAAGCCAGTGCTGGATGAGACTACATATCCCAGAGGCGCCAGCGGCAAGGGAAAGTGACATTTGGGAAGTAGAAATAACGTTTTTTCTAGGAGAGTCCAAGGTGATGGTGAGTGGAGACAGACTTATGTGTGAGGAGGAGAATAATATGGAGTTTGATCTGTGAGAAGCCACATATATAATATGGAGATTTCATTTATTAAAAGTTTTATATATAGGAATGCTATATTGGAGACTGGCTTTTGTGAGAAAAGCATCTAAGAGAATTGTATGTGAAGAAACAGGGTCTGAGGGGGAGAGACATCATCTTCAGGAGGAAACCCTCTGGACAAGACACTTAGATACGTATATCTATAAAATATGTCATCTGCAGTGCTGGATATTAAAAGGTGAGGTTATAATCATTGGCGATTTTAATCTACCTAATGTAAACGGCATACTTGTAGTATCGGGGACCCGCGCGACGCTGCAAGCAGCACGGCGGAGGGATCTCCTCTGCCCTGCCTCGCAGCGGTAAAAGTGCATAGGGAATAGATGAAATAATATTGTTTAGATATTTAGGGTTAGGGTTTGGATTTAGGGTTTGGATTTAGGGTTAGGAGTTAGGTTTAGGATTTAGGGTTAGGGTTTGGGGTTAGGAGTTAGGGTTAGGGGTTAGGAGTTAGAGTTAGGGTTAGGAGTTAGAGTTAGGGTTAGGAGTTAGAGTTAGGGTTAGGAGTTAGGATTTAGGGTTAGGAGTTAGGGTTAGGAGTTAGGTTTAGGAGTTTGGAGTTAGGGTTTGGAGTTAGGAGTTAGGATTTAGGGTTAGGAGTTAGGGTTAGGAGTTAGGGTTTGGATTTAGGGTTAGGGTTTAGAGCCGCAGCAAGGCAGAGGAGATCCCTCCGCCGTGCTGCTTGCAGCGTCGTGCGGGTCGCCGATACTACAAATATGCCATGTAAATCGGGGTGATTCTTCAGCAAGCATTTTAAATTCATTTCAGGGAGTGTCCCTTAAGCAACTGGTGATTGAGCCAACTCGCAAAGAGGTCATCTTGGATTTGGTACTTTCAAATGGTGTCAGAATCTCAGAAGTAAGTGTGGGTGAGAGCCCAGGATACAGTGACCATCAAGCGTTATGGTTTAGTATAATGACTCAGAGAAACACGTGCAACACAAAGACGAGGGTGCTAGAATTTAGGAAGGCATATTTTGTGGAAATGGGGAAATGTGTAAGTGATTCTTTGGCAGAGTGGAGGCACATGAAAGGAGTACAAGAGCAGTGGGGAAATTTAAAAAATGCATTATTAACAGCAACAGACCTTTGTATAGGAAAGGTTAGGAAAAACCCCAGAAAAAAAAGCCAATGCAGAATTATAAGCAAACGCAAAATGATGATGACAGGGAGGAGTATTTTGAAAAACAAAAAGAGGCTAAAAAGGTTATCAGAGCAGCAAAAGCTCAAACTGAGGAAAAACTGGCCCACTTGGTAGGAAAAGGGGACAAAAGCTTTTTTAGGTATATAAATGAAAGGCGAAAAACTAAAGAGGGTATTGTAAGGCTAAAAAAAGAAAATGGTATTCTTATTGAATTTCTGTTTAATTTTTACAAAAGAAAGAGAGGGAAAGGTTCCACTTCTAAATGGGAAGGCTATTAATACAATGGGGGAAATTACTACTACTTTCACTGAGGATCAGGTATTAAAAGAACTTGCAAAGCTGAAAGTGGACAAATCAATGGGACCAGATGGGATACATCCGAGGATACTAAAAGAGCTTACAGGGGTGCTGGCAAAACCATTAACTGAATTATTCAATCAGTCACTAATAACTGGGGTGATTCCAGAGGACTGGAAAATAGCAAATGTGGTCACTCTGCATAAAAGTGGAAGTAGGGAACAAGCAGGGGTGTTTTTAGAAATGAAGGGGCCCGTGTGCACTGCACACTCTGCACCCATGGTAGATACGCCACTGGGAAGAAGCATTAAACTACCGACCAATGAGTCTAACATCAGTAGTAGGGAAATTTATGGAAACACTGTTAAAGGAACAATAGTATAGTATCTTAAATTCAGTAATTTACAGGATCCGAAGCAGCATGGAATTTACGGGGGGAAGATCATGTCAAACACAGTATTAGATAAAGGGGGAGCTTTAGACATAGCTTATGTAGATTTTAGTAAGATTTTTGACACTGTGCCACATCGAAGACTGTTAAATAAGCTGGAAACTTTTTGATTAGACATAAAGATAGTTGCATGAATACGATCTTGGTTACAGGATAGACAATAGAGGGTTGTAGTAAATGGAATCCCTTCTGGGGATGGTAATGCAACCAGTGGAGTACCCCAGAGTTCTGTACTTGGACAATACTATTTAATATCTTTATAGGTGATATTGCCTGTGGTATCTAGGGGAAATATGCCTTTTTTGCATAAAACCAGAATGGAAGTTGCTCAATCAATTTATTAGGTAAATGTTAAACAGGTGCATGAAAGGCAGGGGGTTAATCTGCTTGCCACAGAAACAAAGGGAAAAATTGCCCCAGCACACTGCCATAAACCAGTAACAATCTATACTGTTCTATCTTTTTGCAGATGACACAAAGATATGTAACAGGGCAGACAAGCCAGAAGGGGTACAGAAAATGAGGGATGATCTAGGTAGACTGGAGGAATGGTCAAGAGTGTGGCAACTGCAGTTTAGTGACAAAAAGTGCTAAATCATGCACTTGGGGCACAAAATCCCAAAAGCTCAATATATCATTAATGGCACTACATTAGAAACTACTAAAGAGGAAAGGGATCTAGGAGTCATTATTTAATGTGACTTAAAGGTAGCCAAGCAATGTAACAAAGCAATGAGAAAGGCAAGTCAGATGCTTAATTGCATAGGGAGATTAATTAGTAGCAGAAAGAGAGAAGTAGTGATCCCCCTTTATAGATCGTTGGTACTGCCTAACCTAGAATACTGTGTTCAGTTCTGGAGGCCATATCTCCAAAAATACATAAAAACATTAGAGACTGTGCAAAGAAGAGCAACTAAAATGGTCTGTAGCCTGTGTCACAAAACATACCAAGAAAGGCTAGAGGAACTAAACATGTATAGCTTGGAAGGGAGAGGGGGATATGATAGCTGCTTTCAAATATATCAAGGGTTGTGACAAGCTAGAGGAGGGTGGCATCTTTCGAAGGAAGAGGTGTAATAGAACACAAGGGCATGAATATAAACTGGAGGGTGGTATATTCAAAGGAAATGTGTGGAAAAATTACTTAATTGAAAGGGAGATAGATAAGTGGAATAGCCTCCCATCTGAGGTGGTTGAGGCTAACACAGTAGAACAGTTTAAACATGCTTGGGATAAATATAAGGATATCCTAAATCTTAAACTAAATTAAGGGTAATAGGGTCAATATAATTTTAAATAAACAACTGGGCAGACTGGATGGGCTATGTGGCTCTTATCTGCTGTCACTTTTTATGTTTCTATAGTGCATTAAGATTAGTTTAAAAAGATCATTTTAAAAGTATATTATAAATAATTACTAAATTATTAGCAACAGTAACAAAAAAAACAATAGCAAAAAAACACAGCCTGCGCTTTTAATTCTCAATATATGAAATGTGCGCAAGTCTATATATAAATGTAGAGGTGCAGCCAAGGACCAAAATGACCACTGTGCAACTACAAGAAACAAAAGAGAGATCTGGCACTCCAAACAAGCATTATATAACACTATGTGTCAGCACATACATAAAAAGGAGGTATAGTTCACAAAATAGCTATATTGGGTTAAGCTCACCTGCCCAGCGTCAAGGCACCTCCTGTATGTGAGTCCCTATCCATCTGCTATATGTGTACTCAGGAGGTCTGTATTAAGACACCCCTGCTATTTGAACAGTGTGCAGCAGCCATTTTGTGGGAGAGTTCAGGCTCCCAAAGTGAAACTAGTAACAGTAACAAAAAAACTAGCAACAGTAACACATTTATATATACACTTGCACACATTTCATATATTGAATTAGAAGCGCAGCCTGTGTTTTTTTGTTGCTGTTGCTAGTTTCACTTTGGGAGCCTGAGCCCTCCCACAAAATGGCTGCTGCACACTGTTCAAATAGCAGGGGTGTCTTAATATGGACCTCCTGAGTACACATATAGCAGATGGATAGGGACTCACCTACAGGGGGTGCCTTGACGCTGGGCAGGTTAGCTTAATCCAATATAGCTATATTGTGAGCTAAACCTTTTTATGTATGTGCTGACACAGTGTTATATAATTACTAAATTATTATTATCTAATGGTAAAGCTGTTTCAAATATAAATGATATAATATATATATATGGTGGTCATTATATCCACATCCATAATCCCTAGAAAAAGATAGCTTGGTGGATGTACTACACAAAGAGAAATAAGTGATATACACACAAAGCGTTATAGATACACCCCTTTGTTTTTTTCTTGGGTTTACTTGGTACAGCCACCTTCCCAGCAGCTCAGTCACATGATTACCTGTGACACAATATCTTTTGAATAAAGGGAATTAGGGCTTGCCAGTGATGTATGTAATAAGTTGGGGCATGACTGTGGTCTGTTTAACTACAAAGAGGAAAAAGTATTTTCTCTGTGTGCAAAAGAATGAACATTGTGCCATGGTTTTGCTGAAGTGTACACTTGTATATGTTTTAAATGACCAGATCCAGACTTCCACTTCTGGTGCGGATTTCCACCAGGTGACCCCTACCTTAACTTTTTTGCACCACCAATGACGTTGGGCACAGTACGAAAGTCTGGATAGTATGTATCAGCCCTTAATGTACTATTAGCATGCCCCACACTGCTCAAGCCACAGGCAGATCTTCAGACCGCGCTGTGCCATCCTTATAGAATCGGCAGAGCGGTGTTTGAATCACCTGTGTAAATTGACTACTATTATTGGTCGTTAGCGTTACTCAACCGTTTTGTCGGTATTCATACTTTTCAGGCCGATCAGTCAATTATTAGTCGTAAACTGTATAGTATGTCCTGGGCTTTATTCTATGGATTCCTCCTTGTTAACTCTATTTGACTGGCCTTGTGAAGCATAAGCTACACTCATCTGAGCACAGAGGAAGACCAATATGTAGATTTAAAGAAAAAGTTGACCTGAGATCTGCCTATCCACAGTCACAAACATATAATGATGCCATTGCAGTTAATCAGGTAACAGTACTTTCCAGAATAATGCTGCACGTTGAGTGATCAGAAGAACAAGTGTAAATTATGTGTAATAGTATAATGATCAATAACTATATAAAAAGAGGCACTATACATTTTAAATGCAGAAAATATGAAACAGTGTAGAGAGTGGCTTTTGCAGTCTTACTTATGTGATTCTTATGTGGTTCTTCCAGGCTGTTGGCACACAGCGAGATATGGACTGATTACACCACATATCAAAGATCAAAACCTACTGCAAGCTGTTGCAAAACAATGACAAAATGTTGCTTAATCTAATTTTGCTGTGTAAACATGTATGTAATTTAAAATGACAAATTAGCTTTATTCTTTCACTGAAGATGAATAGCATATAATCATCTTTACTTCCAGTAATAGCATTGAAAAATGTGGTTCCTGTCTGTAACAAACTATCCTCCATTCTTCTTATCCACTTTTCCTATCAAACAACCTAACCTTCTTGCAATAACAGAAACATGGCTTACAGAATCAGACGCTGCATCATCTGCTGAGCTTTCACTTGGTAGGCTTCACTTTACTCATGCCTCCACTGGAGACAAAAAGGGAGTTGGGGTTTGACTACTTCTTTCCTACAGTGGCATTGACAGTTCTGCTCAGTGTTCCTTTTTATATCCTTTGTAGTATATGCTGTCCAGATCTCCAGCCAGTTCTCTCTGCGTGTTGCAGTGATCTATCTCCCCCAAATGGATCTTGCCAAAAATTTCTTCAGCACTTTTGTTCATGACTCCCTCATTTCTAATCCTCTGACAACCACTATCCTAGGTTATTTTAACATTCCCATTAATACTACTACTCCTAACTTTTTCTCTCTAACCACATTTCTTGGCCTCCCACAATTGTGTTATTCGTCTATTAATAAGAATGGCATCTGAATTGCTCTTGTATTTTCTAAACCATGCTCAGTTTCTAACTTTAATATCTCTCCTCTTTATCACATGGATCAAAACCTTATTGTTAGGCTTCTGCTCTATGTGCATTCATTCAATATGAGATGCAAGTAATGTGTGTCATAAGTTAGCTGTCAGTTCTACCTGTGGTTTACCGTGTGTGTGTGTGTGTGTGTGTAAGACCTTGCTTTTGATTAGCTTGCAGCTGTTTTGCCAATGCTGATAAGCTGACTCAAGTTTGGCACTTCCTGACACTCCACCCTTGCAAGGATATTGTCAGCATGTTGCGGTAGTATCCTGGGGCTGGATCCAAACATAGTTAAGTGCTTGAACTTAGTTACTCCTGGGCTAAACCATGGTGATTTCAGGAGGAGTCAAGTTAATTGTATTCTTTGCATGCAGGGATATAGCTTCTAATTGCTTACTGTACACAGATACTGACCAGCTTTACTATTACACTGTTATTTAGACTTGGGATAGGAAACATCACCTCTCAACTCTAATACTGTTTGCAACAGATGAAATATGACTCCCCTGCAATCACCATGGTTTAGCCCAGGAGTAACTAAGTTCAAGCACTTAACTAGTTCTGGATCCAGCCACTGGTTCCTGAACTCTTGTCCCTGTGTCCTTTGGATTTCTGACACTTCCTAAGCAACAGATCCTTATATGGGTTTTTGGTGGCATCCAGACATTGGGGTAGATCCAGAACGTCGCTTGCAATCCGTTTACTAGTGTAGCGTATTTACACGAGCGTACCTTCTGTACACTCCCCTTGGCACTTCCCTTGCATGTACGTACTTTGGCCGCTTTACGCTTTCTGAACCCTACATTAACTTGTGGCAGCGTAACCACTCTGATCCGCTCATGCACGTATAGGCTGTCTATAGTTACGCTGCTAAGCACACCCATACTGTACTATTTAAATGCCTAAACCCGCCTTAGAAGCGTAATTTCTGATGTCGTAAGGCAGAAACGCCCCCTTGAACGAATTTACGCAACTGATACGTGAAAGGCCCTTACACTCAGAGTTGCGTTACGTAACTTTATCATCTGTCGTGCGCATGCTCAGTACATACCAAATTGCGGTTTTACATCTCCGCCACGCGTAAATACGCACGGAAACGTTGTTCTGGATCTGCCCCATTGTCCCTGCTCCTTTCCAGGCAATTTCTAACTCCAAAGCCTGGTTCTTGTTCTGGATGACTTCGGCTGCAAAGTCCTAGTTGTGTATTTGATTACCTGTCTGATAGCCAAGTACCCAACATTGCATTTCTCAATGGTAAATAAATTATATGATTCTGTGACTGCAACCCACTTTGTCTGCTGATTTCTGGTGGTCTATACTCTTGTTACCTTTCTACAGTGTACAGAACATCCTGACCTTCATCTACACTCTACACAAGCTTCAGAAAATATATTAGTGTGGCAAGAACTTGTTCCAAACTTACCTATTGTGTGCTATGTCTAGCCCGTGATCTTGTGGCGGTTGGACTCGTCTCAGTGGAATAGAATTTTGCTGAACTTAAAATTCTGTTGCTCACCATTACTTGCTACCTGTACCAAATTGCTATTGGGACCGAGTCCTGCATTGTATATTGTTAATTTCAGAATTTGCTTTATTGGACTTATATTCTAAACAACTATTGCAAATACTTATCCGTTTGAACCTGCATATGTCAACATTTTTTTATAAGGGTGGCACAACAGGCGTGGAGTGTAACTACTGGTCCGGTATTCATGGGAGCCCCTAATGGTGGGGACGAACATTGGCTGCTGACAAATAGCAAATCATAACCCCCAGTGATAACCTGTCCCAGTGGGCATTTACCACACAATGACACCCACACACACTTGTACAAAGTATAACAAGATCAAATGACTCAGAATGCAGGGATAAAGCATCATAGAGGTGTAATGACAGAGGCAGAAGCCAGAGGGCAGGCTAGAGCAGTCAGGTTCAAAAGACTCAGAGGGCTCGATTCAATTACCGAAAAATCCTTCGCCGGCATATTTTTAAAGCAATTTTTTTTTAAATTACAGGCGATATTTTTTTTCCCTATTCAATTATTTTTTTGCGTAAAAAATACGCCGTTTTTTTACCGCTAGCGTTAATTAAAAATCCGCCCCTATGAGAGGTGCGGATTTTTAACGCTGCACTACTTTGTGCCCCAACAGGGCATGCTGATGCTTGTAGAACTACAAGCATCAGCATGCCCATGGATGCCATGCCAGCCAGGGACCGCTGCGCAGGTGCCTAGGTAAAAAAAAATCACCTCCTGCTAGCAGGAAGTACCCGGCGCTAATGACAGGTTATTAGCCAGTCTGAAATACCGTGAGAACGTTATTTCAGACACTGGACAATAACCTGTCATTAGCGCCGGGTACTTCCTGCTAGCAGGAGGTGATTTGCGACGTTCTAAGAAGGTATTTTTTTTTTCTCCGTTAAATTTTTTTTACCGCTGGCTCCTGTTTTAGTGCAGCGGTAAAAAAATAATTGAATATGCGAATTTAACGTTCTTTCAGACACTGGCCAATAACCTGTCATTAGCGCCGGGTACTTCCTGCTAGCAGGAGGTGACTTGCGACATTCTAATAAGGTATTTTTTTTCTCTCCGTTAAATTTTTTTACCGCTGGCTGCTGTTTTAGCGCAGCGGTAAAAAAATAATTGAATCAGCAAATTTTTTACGTTCAATTGCCGGCGAAGGCGTCATATTTTTTCCGACGCAATCTTTTTGAAAACTTTGCCGGCAATTGAATCGGGCCCAGAGAGATTATAAGAGTCAGGTGAGTTGGACTCAGAGAGCAGCAACACACACTGAGAAAAAGCAAACTCAATGTGGAAGTTGTACACACAGAGAGATGGAAAAGCTCAGAGAGAGCTGCATACTAAGAGCTAGATAGAATGAACTCAAAGTGGAAGCTAAACAACAAGTGAGTAAGGTGACAACACTCAGAAACAGTGTGAGATTGAAAACACACAGAGCTCATTGCAAGAGAGCAAACAGAGAGACAATGGGCCTGATCCAGAGCTACGGCCGCCATCGCTAGTACGGCAGCCGTAGCTCTAATGCACATGCGCCGGGCAGATGTTGCCCGGTGTTACTATGGAAACGCCCGATCTACGATCGGGCGTCCATAGTAGCGCCGTTGGGACGCTGGAGGGGACGTCCTCCAGCGTCCCAACGCTCACGTTACTCCTGGTGGGCGGGGGGAGGTAAGTAAATCAGGCTGGGGGGCGTGCTAAGAGGCCATACGCTCCTGTGTGAGCGTATGGCCCCTTCCTTACGCCGGGCGAAGCTAGGGTAGCCTTCAGCCGGTGTAAGGAAGGGGCCATACGCCCG
>WWET01004507.1:13980-26904 GCA_011038615.1 Limnodynastes dumerilii | reverse complement strand
AGGGGGAGTGTCGGGCCAGAGCACCGATGTTACGCTGAGCGCTACAGCGCTCAGTGTAACATCGTAGCTCTGGATCAGGCCCAATGGACCCAGAGCAGAGAGCAAATTCAGCAAGCTGCATCTGCTACACACACACTGGAGGACACAACTGATAAGGGACAGACAGGGACTGACAAGAGCTACAAATGCACCAGGTAAACACACAGAGTAAAGATCAGGCAAGATGCAAGAGACCAATACTATAAACAGCAACATGGGACAACAGGCTGACTGGTGGATGGCTATATACATAGTAAACAGAACCCAGCAGGTTTACACACCCCCACAGCCTGATTTGTCTGAAGTGTAACAATTCTATAATACTCTACATATTTGACACCTTGACATCATCAATTGATTCTGTATTTCATAATAAAGACTTTCATTTACAACAAGCACATTCCATATATATCTCTCTGTTGTCTAATTCTACAAAATTTTCTCACACCCATAGACATTTTAACATCATTAATTTTAACCAACTTTCTGAATCTATGCAACAACTTCTGTCCCCAGTCCCAAATTTCCACTTTCTTAATATGGCAGAATCTTACCTTAAACAGACCCTGGCAGTTGCACTTGATCAAATCACTTCATCTACTCATCATATACCACAGTGACTTCTTTGTCAGACATGGCACACCAAGGAAACACAAAACCTAAAACAAAACTCTCCCACAAAGCAGTATGGCATTGGCACAAATCTCATCCTGTTTTTAGCTTTTTTTACTTAAACTAATATTTTCCACATCTATGAAAATGCTCTGGACAATGCCAAACAAATGTACTTTCGATCTCTCCTACCAATCAGGCTTCTAACCCCAAAACTCTTTTTCATTCATTTAATTGTTTGCTGAACTCTACTGTGAAAAATGTAAAAACTTTATTAGTGCTCAAGATCTTGCATCCTACTTTAAGGACCAGATTGACGAGATAAGACATAAATTGTTCTGCTCTCCTATATCAACTAACATGTATGTGCCTAGTAATCCACTTCTACCAGTTGCTGTGTGCGCAGCCTCAGTTTGCGCCCCATATATGTGTCCAGTCTCTTTTTGTGCCCCTTATATGGATCAGCCTTCTTATGTACCCCCTTAAATATATTAACCTCCTTCTGTGCCCCCTTATATTATCTGCCCTACATTACATATAATCTGCCCTACATTATATATTATCTGCCCATAGATAATATACCGTATATACTCGAGCATAAGCCGAGTTTTTCAGCACTTCTTTCTTTCTTTCTTTCTTTCTTTCTTTCTTTCTTTCTTTCTTTCTTTCTTTCTTTCTTTCTTTCTTTCTTTCTTTCTTTCTTTCTTTCTTTCTTTCTTTCTTTCTTTCTTTCTTTCTTTCTTTCTTTCTTTCTTTCTTTCTTTCTTTCTTTCTTTCTTTCTTTCTTTCTTTCTTTCTTTCTTTCTTTCTTTCTTTCTTTCTTTCTTTCTTTCTTTCTTTCTTTCTTTCTTTCTTTCTGTGTTAGCTTTTTAAAACCTCTTCCCCTACTATTCCTTTTCTGTTGGAGTACCACAATTCCCAGTCTTAGGTCTATTGCTTTACCCTACTTTTACCACTTCCCTTAAACAGCTAATAAAGTTATTTTGATTCCAGTACCCTCATAATGCAGATGTACACAAATTTACCTATACACTTCTGATCTCACATTCACTGTCTTGGCCTGTGTGATTGAATATTTTGCTTAAATTTAATCTTCGCTGTCCTCCCAACAACTCAAGCTCAATCTTTCAAAACAGAAGTAATAATAATTCTACCTGCCATTATGTTGCAATAATCCCTACTTGCTCGCTCTCTAGGTGTTATCGAAATCTGTTAAACGTACTAATCATTTCCCACATTGATTATTTCAATGATCTCCTTATTGGGCTCCCTCCAATATAAAATTTGCTAGACTGATTTTCCTTGCAAAATGCACTTCTAGAGCTAGTCCGCTGTCAGTCTTTACATTTCCCAGGCTCTGTGAAATAACCAAATAAGCTTATGAAATTCATCAACATCTTTCTTAACTTTCATCTATGCTATTTACAACACCTTTTGTTATCCAAGTTCCCTTTCTATTACATGATTTATACTAACTTGCACATTTTCTTTTTCCATACTAAGTTACCCTCGGTCATTGTTGTGTGACTAGGTCATACAGAGCACTGAGCATATTTACTATATAACCTACATTAGCTGGTCTATAGCATTTTAATGTTAAGCTTGTGGGGCCTGATTCAGACTTAAGAAAGTGCTTAAAATAAGAGAGATTGTATATTTTGCATTCAGGGATATATCTTTGAATTGCTTACTGCACACAGATACTGACCAGCTTTACTATCACACTGTTATTTAAACTTGGCGGGGAAACGCCACCTCTCAACTCTAATACTGTTTGCAATTCTGTAGGAAAAGAAACAAAAATCAGGCAAATTATCTTCAGTCTGGCAATATCCTGTTACTGTTTCAACGCTATACGCTACAGCTGCATGTCCGTTATCCATTCTAATAACTTCACTCCATGTTGGCTATAAAGATCATTCGCTGTGGCTATTGGAAATAATTCTATGATCAAATATTATTATTAGCAAAAAGCCTCTACTGTGTGGATATATTTACATCTCTGTGCAATTTATTCCTGGACAACAATTATAACTGTAGGACTTTCAATAGGTCCATTAATTACCTGCTGGGACTTATCCCTTATATTATTGGCTCATTCTCTTCTGGAGGAATTAACCTTGGAGAGACTATGGGGCTGATTCAAAGATACGATTTCCACGCAACTTAGGTGCGTATATTTAGGATCTTAAAAAATGTGCATAACTGCGCATGCGTAGTAATAGTGCAACGCCGTCTACGTAGAGGTTAGGAGCGTAAATTCGCTAAGAGCGTAACTTTGAATCGATCGCAAGCACTTAAGATCTTAAGTGCTGCGAAAGTTTAAGATCTGAAGGATTTGCATGAAAATGGGCGGGGGGAGGCAGCGAGATGAGGGAAAGTGGGCGCGGGCAGACACTTAGGATCGCAAATAAACGCTACTACTTCCCTTAAGATCTCAAATGACAGCGCAGAGTTAGGGTTAGTCAATGGTGGTCTAACTTTAAGATCCGCCGCTGTTTGCAAGGGGAGTCACTGTTTATGCAGTGGGCTGTAACCTGGTAAGATCTTAACTAAGGTGCGTATATTTGCGATCTTTTCGCAATCGCATCTCTGAATCACCCCCTATATGTATTAGGGTATAATATTTCACAATCTGATTGCCTTGTGACATAATTTTGTATTGTTTATTCCCATATACAATTTATATTATTCTGCTGCAAGTGTTCACCCATGTTTATTTATTTACATTGCTTTTATAGTTTATTTTAATGTAATAAATAATTCTATATTTTACCCTTAAGTGCCAATATTATCTTTCTTCTTTTTGTCTGTTTTTTGGGATCTAGTCACCCTAAGTTGGAGGCTTGAGTAAAGTATAGATTTTCAGGTGATTTTTCAAGGTGTCTACTACTCAGACTTTGAGCGCTGAACACCAGACCAACAGGTTTGGGTATTCTTTTCCTCTAGATATGAAATATGACTCCCCTGCAATCAACATAGTTTAGCCCAGAAGCATACCTCCCAACATTTGAGAATTGTAAAAAGGGACAAATTTTCACGCCCTTGTAGAAGGGGTGTGTCTTGTACTGCCCAGTGGGCGTGTCTGGGGAAAGTGGGTGTGTCTGGCATGCCCAGATAGCAAGTCTAGTGCATGCCTTTTTTAATAATTTAGCCATCCATATGTCTGCACCTTATTATTTGTCCAGCCTCCATGACTGCCCCTTATTATTGTGTTCAGCATCCATATGTCTTTCCCCTGTTTATTTGTCCAGCCTCCATGTCTGACCCTTATTATTATGTCCTGCCTCCATGTCTGCCCCCTATTATTATGGTCAGCCTCCATATGTCTGCCCCTTTTTATATGTCCAGCCTCCATTTCTTCCCCTTATTATTATGGTAAGCCTCCATGTCTGCCCCTTATTATTATTGCCAACCTCCATGTCTGCCCCTTATTATTATGGCCAGCCTCCTTGCCCCTTATTATGGCCAGCCTCCATGTCTGCCCCTTATTATATGTCCAGCCTCCATATGTCTGCCCCTGTTTATATGTCCAGCCTGCCCCCTATGTCTGTCCCCTTTTGCCAGAGCCAGCCTTCATCTGCCCCCTTTTGCCAGTGCCAGCCTCCATGTCTGTCCCCAAATGCCAGTGCCAGCCTTCACCTGCCCCCTTAATGCCAGCCTCCATCTTCCCCCTTATTGCCAGCCTCCACCTGCCCCCTTATTGCCAGCATCCTCCCGTCCCCTTTTTGCCAGCATCGATCTGCCCCTTTATTGCCAGCCTCCATCTGCCCCCTTAATGCCAGCCTCCATCTGCCCCCTAAATGCCAGACTCCATCTGCCCCCTTAATGCCAGCCTCCATCTGCCCCCTTTATACCAGCCTCCATTTGCCCTCTTAATGCCAACCTCCATCTGCCCCCTTATTGCCAGCCTCCATCTGCCTCTTATTGCCAGCCTCCATATTCCCCCTTAATGCCAGCCTCCATCTGCCCCCTTATTGCCAGCCTCCATGTGCCCCTTTATTTCCAGCCTCCATGTGCCAGCCTTCATCTCCCACTGTCTGGCGCTCCCTCTCTCCTCGCGGCGTCTGTTCTCCTACTATAGCCCTGTAGGACCAAATCCCTTATTTGAATGGCAGTGACCGTATAGGTTAGGGTCACTGTCATTCAGTAATAAATTTGGTCCTACAGGGTGTGTTGAGTGCTGTAAAAAGCCCAGCCGCATACACAGCGGCATGGGCTTTTTAAAAAAAAGAGCAACTTTTTTTAGCGGGACTGTCCCACTCAAATCAGGACACTTGGGAGGTATGCAGAAGTAACTTTCCTCTTTAAGCACTTTCTTAATTCTGAATCAGGTCCGTGAATAGTGATTCCTTACCCACCCAGTGTTTGCTACTACCCAGTCTTGTTTTATAATGATTAATTGTGTTTCAATTGGATGGATGCAAACAGAATGCAAAAGCAGAGGAAATATAAAACACATACACAGTAAAATCGGATGTTAGGATCCAGTCCACTGTGTATATTATAAAATTTACAGTATAAAAGTATAAAAAAAATTTTTTTGTCTAAAATTAACATTTTATGTAACAGTATTTAGAATAACAAAACATTTTTTGCAGTTAAAATATATCATAAATATTTATTATAATGCCTGCAGTATAAATGACTGAGTAATGAGTAATTATAATCACAGCAACCTATGCAGTAACAGTGGGGCTAATGTAGAATTAAGAACATAAACCAAAATAATTAAATGTACTCTGAGAAAAAACTATTTTGCCATTATTTTGAATGAAAACAAGATACTTTTGCATGTATTACAAAATACTAACAGCTTTATTTTTAAGCATCAATTTAGAGTTCAACTAGCACACCTCCCTCCTCTACTTTTACTTCAACTATTGTGGCACTTTTGAAATCCTCCTTCCCCCCCCACACCATTTCAATATGGTATTTTTTTTTTTTAAATCAAACTTTTTTTATTGGGTTTTTTAGAAGACAAAAAAATAAAAACAAAACAAAACAAAAACAAACAAAAAACAGTTGTACAGATGTATACAGCGAGTGAACATGGTAATGAATGAACAAGATGCACGACAAGATAGAATACAACAGTGCAACATTCATAAACAAGAATAGGGCAAAACTGCGGCAATAACTTATTACAAACAGTTGCAGACAGTTGCAGACAGAATAAAAAGACATTACTGTTATTTCAATTGTAAATACCATAGCCATTACTATCCTATCATAGCTATTACTATTACTATTGTCCTGGAGTGGCGAGCAGTCCGGTACACTCTTCCCATCAAACACACCTTCCAATATCTAGCAACCTCAAGTTCACGAGGCATCACCCGCGAACATCCCATAATATTCTGACTCCACCCAGGGGTCCCAGATCTTATCGAATTTTTGCGGACAGCCATTCTTGGTAAATATAAATTTTTCGTGAGCAAGTGATGAGTTAACAAGGCGGATCCAATCACCAACCAGGGGCGGCGCTGCAGCATACCAGGTTCTGGCAATACACACCCTGGCCCACATACAGAGACACTTTATATAGGTTTGTTTATAAAGAGTAAAGGAGTCCTCAAGGCCGATCCCAAATAAGCACCACCTATGCAACATCACCGGCAGAGTAAGCCCAGTTTTACCTATGCATCGTACTATAGATATCCAGAATCTCTGAACCTGCCTACATGACCACAATAGATGCATGACAGACTGCAGCTAATGGATAAAAGTTGCAAGCCTTGCCAGAGTCCAAGATCCAGCCACTGTTATTTCTCCAAGAGCAGAGACATATGGAGGCAACCACTGTGCTCTAACTGTGCTAGTACAAATTGCAGTACCTCCAGGGGGAAAGCTGCCGACAGGACTGCAGGCAAGCAGACTCCTCAGCGTTCCTCGTGGCTTCAAAATGGCGCCCCCGCTCAGAGAGATGACTCCGTCCCCAGACCGCTTCAAAGGCACAGCTAGAGGGCCCCTCGAGAGCTGTGGGCAATCGTGGGAGCTAGCGACCTTTCCAGCCGCCAATCAGGGAGATATAGTGCCCGGGTCCGTCGGAGGCCGCCGTCCCGCCACCGCACCACACCAGGCCCAGACCGCCAGCCACCAGGAATAGGACCCCCAGGCAAGGTAAGTGAAGTCCCGGGTCCGAGTACTTCCGCCGGTGCCTGCAACCGCCAGGGAGGAACGGAGCACACAAATAAGAGGTCCAGCACCCGCCACAGGATAAAGCAGAAGGATCTTGGTACGGAGCTCCCACTACACACGTCTCACTCAATTGCCGGTCCGGCCACGCCCCCAACATGGTATTTTCATGGTGCAAATATACTTCCTTTTTAGCTTTTACTAATTTACTCAACCACTGTGTGACCAAGTAGTATACATAACCCATAATAATACATACCCATAATAATACATACAGTGCATCCATAAAGTATTCACAGCTCTTCACTTTTTCCACATTTTGTTTTGTTACAGCATTATTCCAAAGTGGAATAAATTAATTTTTCCCTCAAAATTCTACACACAATACCCCATAATAACAATGTGAAAAAGTTTTTGGGAGATGTTTGTAAAAGTTGCAAATTTATTAAAAATCAAAAAACCAAGAACTCATGTGTATATAAGTATACACAGTCTTTGCTCAATACTTTGTTGATGCACCTTTGGCAGCAATTACAGCCTCAAGTCTTTTTGAATATGATGCCACAAGCTTGGCACACCTATCTTTGGGCAGTTTCGCCCATTCCTCTTTGTAGCACCTCTCAAGCTCCATCAGGTTGGAAGGGAAGCGTTGGTGCACAGCCATTTTCAGATCTTTCCAGAGATGTTCAATCGGATTCAAGTCTGGGCTTTGGCTGGGCCACTCAAGGACATTCACAAAGTTGTCCTAAAGCCACTCCTTTGATGTCTTGGCTGTGTGCTTAGGGTCGTTGTTCTGCTGAAAAATGAACTGTCACCCCAGTCTGAGGTCAAGAGCGCTCTGGAGCATGTTTTCATCCAGGATGTCTCTGTACATTGCTGCATTCATCTTTCCATCTATCCTGACAAGTCTCCCAGCTTCTGCTGCTGAAAAACCTCCCCACAGCATGATGCTGCCACCACCATGCTTCACTGTAGGGATGGTAATGCCTGGCATTCACGCCAAAGAGTTCAATCTTTGTCTTATCAGACCAGAGAATTTTGTTTCTCATGGTCTGAGAGTCCTGCAGGTGCATTTTGGCAAACTCCATGTGGACTGCCATGTGCTTTTTCTTAGGGAGTGGCTTTTGTCTGGCCTCTCTACCATACAGTCCTGATTGGTGGATTGCTGCAGAGATGGTTGTCCTTCTGGAAGGTTCTCCTCTCTCCACAGAGGAATGCTGTAGCTCTGACAGAGTGACCATCGGGTTCTTGATCACCTCCTCGACTAGGGCCCTTCCCCCCGATCGCTCAGTTTAGACAGCCGGCCAGCTCTAGGAAGAGTCCTGGTGGTTCCGAACTTCTTCAATTTACAGATGATGGAGGCCACTGTGCTCATTGGGACCTTCAAAGCAGCAGATATTTTTCTGTACCCTTCCCCAGATTTGTGCCTCGAGACAATCCTGTCTTGGAGGTCTACAGACAATTCCTTTGACTTCATGCTTGGCTTGTGCTCTGACATGCACCGTCACGTGTGGGACCTTATATAGACAGGTGTGTGCCTTTCCAAATCATGTCCAGTCAACAGAATTTACCACAGGTAAAGCTGTAGGAAGATCTCAAGGATGATCAATGGAAACAGGATGCACCTGAGCTCAATTTTGAGCTTCATGTCAAAGGCTGTGAATACCTATGTACATGTGATTTCTTAGTTTTTAATAAATTAGCAAAAATCTCCAAAAATCTTTATGCATGTTGTCATTATGGGGTATTGTGTGTAGAATTTTGAGAGAAAAAATGAATTTATTCCATTTTGTAATAAGGCTGTAACATAACAAAATGTGGAAAAAGTGAAGCGCTGTGAATACTTTCTGGATTCTCTGTAAGTTGTAGTTTATGAATAGTATCTTAAACTGTTATAGTACAATAACCGTCACCTTAGAAGTATACAAATAGTAGATCACAAAAGGTGTGTGTAGCAAGATTCCTGTGTATGAAAAGTGTTATGGATGCAACTTTTTTAATGAACAATTTTACCTTTACCCCAAATTTACTGTAAATTTCAATCTTGTTATTAGATGAGACCAAAAGTTGAAAATAATTAAAACTTTAGTGGCACATTCATTCACATATGTTTCAGGCTTGTTGCTTTAGACATTTTTTATTTTGTGTGTTTTTGTTACAAAATTAAGCATTCAGAACCTCCCTGTGTAAAATCCTGCTTCAACCGATATTAAATGCCCAATTAAATAATAGAGTCTTTGGACCAGATCCACACCCCTGCACATTTTCTGCGTTTGAACTATCCCTGTCACTCCCATCTCTTGTTTGTATGAAGTGTGGCTTACGCTGCCATGAGGCAGCCTTAAGTCACACTTGTGGATCAGTGGTCCGTCTGACTGCTGATCCGCATGTAAGTGGGATACCCATCGCACACTGTAAAAATGAAATGCTTCTACCCACCCCCCGTTGCAGATGGAAGGGAAGCACAGCCCCTTTGCTCTTAAAATCCATTGTACGGAACTTAGTTCCATACAATGGAAATTACATTAGCACTTTGCAGGCATAAGCGGACTCTCATATGTGGATCCGGTCCTTTGTCATGTTGCAGTTTTTCTTTATTTCACGTTTGTTCTTTTACGATAAGGTTAACAAACTATTATTGATATTTTCTTGTGATTTTATCTATTATTATATGACTGTGTTAAAGCTTACAAAACAATATAAACAAAAATATTACTACTGAATTGTAATACAATTTTGCTGAAAATGAAAACTTCTTTTAATTTTTGTTCTGTTGACATAATCTAGAAAGTATAGCACATGCCATGATCAACAAACTCTTGCTACCATAACCCATATACTGTAATAACTGCTACACATACTGCACTTATTTTCTCCAGCATCTTTTAGTAAGAGCATTTTCTATGTATTATACAACATCTACAAAATATTATCCAGTCTATAATTTATGTTTTAATTACAGTAATAATAATAATAATAATAATAATAATAATAATAATATTAATAATACTGTATTACTGATAGAGTATCCAACACATGAAATCAGAAATGGTGTTTTCTCCCGATCTGAGATCTGAATTTGGCGTGAGGAACTGAGCTCGATTCAACTCGGTACCCCCCAAATTCAGATGTCAGATTAACAGAAATAAAATCTACTCATCTATAATTTATAATCAGCCCCTCTTCCACAAATGGTGTGTGGTGTTAATGAACCAATATTCAGTAAAACTAAGATAATTGAAAACAACAAATTACAAGCTCTGCGCCTACAGGAAAATGAAAAAAGGAAATCAAATCTTCTACAACTGTTCACACTTGTAACACTTCTGCCAGGGGTGCACAGTGGCAGGAGAGGGGGCCTAGTACCAATCCTATGCCCGGGCACATTTCTTTTTTACAACGCTCCTAAACCAAGTCTGTTACTACAATCATATATCTCATTTTTTAAACAAATGTTTAGTATAAATAAGTACAGAGTTATCTGAATACCGTACCGTGTTTAGTTTGTTTTTAGGGATTGATAGGGTTAGTTTTAACCCTCATAAATCCCAACCATCATTACTCATTGATAATAGAATTTGTTGACCTCTGCATGACTTTCCACTTTGAAACGGAAATATACCGTGTTTAGTTTGTTTTTAGGGATTGATAGGGTTAGTTTTAACCCTCATAAATCCCAACCATCATTACTCATTGATAATAGAATTTGTTGACCTCTGCATGACTTTCCTTGTTACTTTGAAACTTGGGGTTACCTCAATAAACTCAACTAAATACTACCATGTATAAATGTCTTGAGCTATACTTTACCCATCTATAGACCACCTAACTGGAGCACTGTGAAATATCAGATCAGATTATGCCCTGAATTTAATAAATTATATTGATTAGTACATAGAATATACTACCAATTTATTATAGAGCTAGATATAATGGGCCTGATCCAGACCTACGCATGAGAGCGGAGCGTATTACCGCTTCAGCGTAAAAACTTTCACTCCCATGACACTCCCCTTACCTTTACCTCCGTACCCCGGCTGAACCCTACCCTAACTTTTCCCGGCGTCAGTACAAATTTTTGTATCGACGCGCTGATCGTGCAAGCCTAAGCACGCCCATACTGTACAATTTAAATGGCTCCCCCCGCCTACATTCCCTAACTCCAGCGTCCGTACTAACTTCGTAATATAAACACGCCCTGTCGTCGGAAAATATGTAAATCGCCGCTACGAAAAGTACAAGGCATTTTTAGCACTGGACATTCACAGAATAGAAACGAATAGAAACAATTACGTCCAGAAGACCCGAACCCTCTGTGTATGGTTTTCTACCATATTCTAATGTATACACGATGCAGCCACTAAAGGGTACCATGGTGAGGGGGGACAAGAGGCAGTCACCCACACTACCCATGGTTGTTTAGACGGGAGGGCAGAAGCCAGCGCCCTGTTCAGTGTAGGCCAAGCTGCTGCAGAACACTCTGCAGCCACCGGTTGTGCTCCAGTGCAGAGCATATGCAGAACCTCTGCATAAACAGTGTGGTCGCATCCAGCACCTGTGCAGTTGACACCTGTTGTATCGGTTACACTCTCCGGTACGAAAATCTTATTGCTAAAATCTTATTGCTCCAAATACTTACCGCTTTCTACTTTTATTTAATGAATAGGTGAGTATGCCGTTCGCATACTTTACCCATTCACTTTCGCAATTGCCGTTATATTTCCGCCGTCTGCGATATCCCTCCGCCGCTGCTATCGCTGGACCTGGAACAGGTGAGTAAACTATCTGTGCGGGTTAGGGTTAGGGTCTGGCTGCAGGGGAGGAAGGGTTAGGGTCAGGCTGCAGGGGAGGGAGGGTTAGGGTCAGGCTGCAGGAGATGGTGGGTTAGGGTCAGACTGCAGGGGAGGGAGGGTTAGGGTCAGGCTGCCAGGAAAGGAGGGTTAGGGTTAGGGTAGTGAGAGGGGAGGGTTAGGGTTAGAATTAGGGAAGGGACTATTTTTTCTTACAATTTAGAAGAACGGAGCTTTCAGGTGCTCCGTGGATTGATTGCTATGCCTCATTGAGTTTGCAACTGGCTGAGAGGAATCTGATTTTTCAAAAATCAGAATTTCCAAGCAGGGACCCACATCCCTATTGTATGCAGATGTCTGCCGGTGCCCTTACTATGGAGGCCATCTGTATATATTTCCACCCCAGTTTGGAGATGTTGTTTGATCAGGAGCTGTATATATGGTCTCTTCTCTATTATACCCTCCATGCTTTTATTTGCATCGCTGCAGCAGGTTGCAGTGTGAATTGCTTGATTCACATACATAAGCAGTGCTATCACTGCAACCTATATGAGTACATGAGAACACTGTCTATTGGAATAGAATCACAGGTTAACACTTAATATTATACGTTTTCCATAATTCTTATTTAAAAAAAATTCCCTTTGGAATTTATGTTAATTTAAAATGTGCAAACTAAATTGGTCTTTATATATTATGTTCTAACACAACTCAGCTTATCTAAATTAGAATTTGAAACTAAATATTTTACATATTTGTGTGCTAAGCACAAAAATTCAGTAAAATTATTAGCATTTCTTACATTACAGATGTGGTTATTGGTATCCTACATTTTTATCGTGTATTTATTATTACTTTAGAGTACAGAATAATGAAAGGTGTTGTTGTTTTTTCAGAGATCTGAAATATGTGTCTTCTTATCTGCAAAACATGTTTTAAATTGTAAGTCCTCTTTGTAAAATATAGAATAATAAGGTTTGTGACACTTAAGGAATTTTAGCACAGAATATAAAGAAACATTTAAAATGCTATGCTTAACAGACTCTTTTGATGTTTGATCCATCAATAGACAAATGTACATGGGTAGCATGTCTTTCTAATCAGAATCTGGAGAAGAATGTGCAAAACATACTGTCAAATGAGTATACAGTTTCATTTCATGGTGGCCATGTGTCTTCAATTAGTCCTTGTAAACACTGTCTTCCTAAATTAATACTGAATATGCAGCAAAAACAGTAAACATTTTTTTTTTAAAGCTAGTTTTTACAATTATTATAGAATCCTGTCTGCACCAAGCATGGCTAGATCTATATATGCAAGATGTGCAATTGTTCATGCAATGCTG
>WWET01004507.1:0-11248 GCA_011038615.1 Limnodynastes dumerilii | reverse complement strand
TATATATATATATATATATATGTATAAATACATGTGCAAGAAAATATGAACATTAGTACATTGTAGATGCTATCTCGATATCGAACCACAAACATTAGTTCTAGCATTTCAATGAAAATTAGGTTTAGAAATAGTTCCCTCTAGTGGTTTGGTGTTCCCTAGCTCAGCTCACTTTCATCAGAAAGTAATCAATGTATATGTATCTAACTAGATGTATATAGTATTTCTATTAAAGTAGTCTGTTGTAGGTGCATATGACAAGTAACTTATTAATTTAATTTAAGGCTTTATATTTGCAAAGTTTGATCTACACTGTATTTCAAAGTCTTATTCCCAGTGACGTTACACCCAAAATCAGGTTATGAAGAATAAATTATGGAAGTACCACCAATATTATATTTATTATGTAGAGAGGGGATATATAAAGCATTTATTGTGGAAAGTCCTTTTAACAAGTTAATTTTGTTTGATCCTATCACATAAATTGTGTAAAATTATATTAAGTGTAAATTTATTATTACAAGACATATTGACACCAAACAGTTTTAAATATAATCTACTACCTTATGCTCTTGGGTTTTTTTTCTCCTTAGATCTGAAGCTGTATATGAATATTGGATGGGGAAAGGATAGATGGTTTGTTTGTCATGGGCTATTTCACAGACCATAAAGCACATGGGGACAAATAATAGAAGCACAACTGCAAAAGAGAGAGAATGTAAAAAAGAAGAGGGCCAACATAAGAATAGAAAATACTAAAGGGGAACGTAAAAGTTGCCAAAAAAACGAGATACAACATAAAAAGTACAGAAAAAAAATATAAAGAAAAAAAGGAACTCAGACAACAAAATACAAAATCTATACACTGATGCACTTTGAAGAGAAATATATAAATATAATGTTATATAGTGAAATATTGCACCCCAGACAGTCAAAATAAAACCCAACAAAACACATGGCAGTAGAGACATAGATTTTAGAAAAAAAATAAAAATTTACCAGGAAGCCCGTGAATCAAATATCTTCAAGCAACTACAGAATAGGAACCTTTCAAAAATCATCAATGAGTCCTTTTCCACGAAATGCAGTCTGATGATCTGTTTGTGCGTAAACTGCGCCAACCCCCATCTCGATCATCTCCTCACAAGAGCCCTCATGACTCTAAGCCACTGACAGCTGCTGGAAACAACAGATATAACTCTGGGGCACGTTCCCTTTCGGAATCAGAGTTTGATATTCGGGATAAAGGTACAGGCAGTCCATCTGCGCCACGCTTTAAAGATCCCTTCATACTGCTTGGGCTGGCTGGGATCAGCCAAGGGACTCCTGCCCCAGAGGTAAAGGAGAAGCCATCTGAAGGAGATCCTGTAACCCCTCGGCCAAAGAGCTTTGCTCACCATGATGTCCAAAGTATATTGTTTGATCCTTTTCGAAGAAGAGAATATGAGGCTCGAAAGAATGTGAGAAGTGGAGCTTCTGCTGCTTCTCAGCTAAGAACTTGCACTTCTTCACCTAGAAGATCTCTGTCATCCCCTGAAGATCCAGGAGACCCTGGAGATGGAAAAGACAATGAGCTGTTGCTCAGCTGCCCTTATTTTCGCAATGAAGTGGGAGGAGAAAAAACAGAGTGCCAAAAAGATCAGGGATGGGACTTTTCCTCTGCTCTATCTCTCAATGTTCCAGTCCTCAATTTTTCTGTTAGGGGGCCAAATGCAGCTGTATCTGTGTTAGAAGAAGCAAGGGAGAGGATAAGGGATAGCAGCTACTTTGTGGAATATCAGGATTTGGGTGCATTATATTACCGAAAGTATTTTTATGGCAAAGGTTAGTAAAATGACCCTTTATTTACCAATACTTTTCACTGCCTCCCTAATTTAGTTTTGTTTTGTAAAATAACTTATTGGCATTTGACCTTTAGTGTAGGTAACGTCTCTGCTGCTGCCTATTTTCCTTTTAGAACACCAGAACTTTTTTGGAGTTGATGAAAGACTGGGACCTGTGGCCATAAGCTTACGACGTGATGAGAGAGAAGGTTTCCAGGGCATGCAATATAATTATAGAATTATATTTCGAACAACTGAGGTAATGTAAGAGTTCTGTAAGAGCCTACTATATTATAATAGATCACGTGATAATTACGGACCAGATCTTGACTTAAGAACGTCAGCCCACTAATGCACACAATGTGCCCTCCAAATGTTATGCTAGTGTTACGATAGATTTCTAAGAAATGGGCTGTGCTTCTCCTCCGCTCACTAAAGTGGGTGGGGGAAGCATGAAAATTGTACATCGTGGGAGGGGCATCCCACACTCGTGAATCAGCGGTCGTATGAACCGCTGATCCGAACACTTAACTTGAGGCAGCACTCACGACAGAGGGCAATGACAGGGGGCGTTCACTCCCCTCTCTCTGTCGGACGGACAGATTCCCACACGCATGGAAAGCGTAATTGATAGTATAGTTTACTTTTCCTTATATAATGTGCCCTAGTATTTCATTGTTACAATGACTGTTGTCATAGATGCTGTAAACAATTACCACCATACCTTGACAATTACAATTGAGCTTCTTTCTTTCAGTCTTTCATGTTGCCTTAGCTGTTTGCCTGTGCTACTTGTTTTATAACTTCTTTCTTTTCCCTTTGTAGTTGAAAACACTGCGAGGATCTGTACTAGAGGAAGCTTTTCCTTCATCAATTCGACCAAATTCTTCCAGGGCAATTTCCCCAAAAAAGCTCCTGGAGTACATTGTACCTGAGGTTTACTTGCAAAATCTGCGCCTGGCATCAAACTCTCCCAAAGTACCAGAAACGCTGCTCAAATTGGATGAGCAGGGGGTCAGTATAAAATTCCTCTCTCATAATTATTGATGAATATTTGCTTTTATGCTGGTCAAGCAATCCAGGGTAGAGGCTGTACGTGTGATTATTTTACATTTTTGCATTACACAAATGTGCTCTGCAGCATTTTACAGTCAGGTATATAGGTCTGTACAAAATAAAATGTTGTATATATGGCCCAGATTCAGACTTACAATGCTGCTGTGAATGTGACTTAGTGGATCCAGCCTTCCGTACGGGTGAGGGGAGACTACTTCTTTCAAGGATCTTACATGGCACATATTACACTTGTGGATAGAGCAGAAGTCTGTATAGCATGGAGTGTGCTTAATATGCCTTAATATGCCTTCACAGTAATATTTACATATAAAATATGCCTTTTTCAGGTGCCACATAGATATATAATAGGGTAGACACCAGGAGGGGTACACAAAATGAGGGATGATCTAGGTGGAATGGTCAAGAGTGTGGCAACTGAAGTTTAATAATAAAAAAATGCAAAATCATGCACTTGGGGAGCAAAACCCAAAAGCTCAATATATCATTAATGGCACTACATTAAAAGGAAAGGGATCTAGAAGTCATTATTTCATGTGACTTAAAGGTAGCCAAGCAATGAGAAAGGCAAGTCAAATGCTTGGTTTCATAAGGAGAGGAATTAGTCGCAGGAGGAGAGAAGTAGTAATGTCCCTTTATAAATCATTGGTACGACCTCACCTAAAATACTGTGTTCAGTTCTGGAGGCCAGAAAGACATAAATACATTAGAGACTGTTCAAAGAAGAGCAACTAAAATGGTCCATGGCCTGTGTCACAAATCATACCAAGAAAGGCTAGAGGAACTAAACATGTATAGCTTGGAGCAGAGAAGGGAGAGGGGGGATATAATAGCAGCTTTCAAATATATCAAGGGTTGTGACCGGCTAGAGGAGGGTGGTATTTTTCAAAGGAAGAGGTGTAATAGAACACGAGGGCATGAATATAAACTGGAAGGTGGTAGTTTCAGAGGAAATGTGCAGAAAAATGACTTCACTGTAAGGGTGATAGATAAGTGGAATAACCTCCCATCTGAGGTGGTTGAGACTAACACAGTAGAACAATTTAAACATGCTTGGGATAAATATAAGGATATTCTAAATCTCAAACTAAATTGAGGGTAAATAGGGTCTAGGGTCAGTATGGTTTTAAATAAACAACTGGGCAAACTGGATGGCCCATGTGGCTCTTATCTGCCATCACTTTTTATGTATGTTTCTGTGTTACTTCCCCCTCCCACATAGCGGAAGTTCTTCACACCCAAACTTCCCCGCCGTCAGAAATGGTCCCAGTACAGAACTCTGGATCTAGATCTGTCCTGGAAATGCGGTGCTTGCTCATGCATGTCTAACAAAAAAGCAATAATTTTCCAATCTTAGCGATCATAAAACTGTCTGCTGTCAAAATGAACACTTGTGTGTGTGTATGTGACACCAGTGGGGTAGAGACGAATGTGAGCAACAATTGTTCCCCGTCTTATAAAATAAATGATAATAATTGGAGGCTGGTGGGTGGGAGTTTGAAGAAGAGTTGCTTTACAGGAAGGGGAGGGGGAATGGGCAAAATAGGGGGGCCAAGTGGTTCTTATCTGCTGTCAACTTCTATGTGTAGAAATAAATAAATTGTATTAGTGGTCAACACTGGATTGCAGATGTACCTCTGCTTTTTTTTGCTGTTACCCTGTTCAAACATATGTGCTCTTGTGGAAGCGATTTAATAAGGAATAAAGATACTGCTATTTTTAGCACATGTGCAGTATAGGAGCGAGCTCAAAGAAGAGTACGCAATATACCTGATCCGCTTGTGTACCCATGCTTGTGCTGAGAACTAGTGTATATCGGGGTGCTACCTGAATGTGGGAATTTCTTCACAGCTACATGCCGATTATCAGCCATGTTAAACGGCAGATTATTACCTGTTAATGTTGTTTCCTTGCTCCTCCATGGCAGCCCCGACCACCTGGGTTAAGACCTTCCCACCTGGGCTCACAGGAAAGAAAAAAAAGACACCTGGCAGTATATAAACGTCACTTCCCCCTGCCTCCAGTGTCTTAACTTTACAAGCTCCATACATTGCTCCATAATATAAGTAACAGTAATACACCCCAGTGAGAATAGGGAGGGAAAACTAGGGGCTGCCATGGAGGAGCAAGGAAACAACATTAACAGGTAATAATCTGTCGTTTCCTTGTCCTCCTAATGGCAGCCCCGACCACCTGGGTGATGCCCAAGCAGTAAGTGTAAGTGGAGGGAAAAAGATTAAAACACACCACGTGACAACACACTACACCAAGTGAAGAATATTAGTTGCGGCAGACAAAACTTTTTTACCAAAGCTAGCATCACCGGATGCTGCCACATCTACTCTATAATACCTTAAAAAAGTATGAACTGAGGCCCATGCGGCCGCCTTACATAAATCTTCTATAGAGGCCGAATTCTTCTCAGCCCAAGAAGTAGCAACTGACCTATTTGAATGGGCTTTTATATTTTCAGGAGGGCTTTTGCCCTTTTTACAGTATGCCTCTTTGATGCAGCACCTAATCCACCTTGCGATAGATGCTTTAGAGGCTGCTTTGCCCTTATTGATCCCTACCGTAAGGATAAACAGCTGCTTAGAAGTTCTCAAGGACTCTGTTCTCTTCACATAAATCCTTAAGGCTCTCACAAGGTCTAGCTTATGCAGGTTTTCTTCCTTAGTGCTCCTGGGATTAGGATGCAGGGAAGGAAGAGTGATTTCTTGGTTTATATGGAATGCGGAGACTACTTTTGGTAAGAACTGTGGGTTGGTGCGGAGTACCACCTTTTCCTTATGGAAAACTAAGAAAGGTTGCTCAACCCACAAAGCTTGCAACTCTGATATGCATCTGGCTGAGGTTATAGCAACCAGAAACACTACCTTAAGCGTTAGCCATTTCAAGGATACCTCTTGCAGAGGTTCAAAGGGTGTTTGAGTCAAGGCATCCAACACAAGATTCAGGTCCCAAGGGGCCAGTGGCTGACGGAATACTGGTCTGACCCTTTTTGCAGCCTGTACAAACCTAGCCACATAACGGTTTTTGCCAATATCTCTGTCCATAATTGCGCTTAACACAGAAATTTTAACTTTCAAGGTACTTGTAGCCAGTCCATTGTCTAGACCCTCTTGCAAAAAGTCCAATATCACTGATATTTGTGTATGAGAGCTTTTATTATCATTACACCAGTGAATAAACCTTTTCCAGGTTCTGTAATACACGGAGCATGTAGACTTTTTTCTGGCACATAAGAGTGTATTTACCACCTTAGAAGAAAAACCTTTACGTTTCAAGTTTTTGACTTCAACAGCCAGGCCATCAGTTTCCAAGAACTGGGATTGGGATGCATAAGCCCTCTTTGCGTTAGGAGGGTTTCTGACACCGGCAGATCTAATGGTCCTTCTACCAGTAATTGGAGTAATTTTGGAAACCAAGGTCTTCTTGGCCAATAGGGAATTATGGCAATAACCGTGACCTGTCCCTGTTGAATTCTCCTTAGCAATTTTGGAATTAAGGGCACTGGAGGGAAGACATAAGCATGGTTGAAGTTCCAAGGTGCTGTCAGCGCATCTACCGCCAGAGCCTCCGGATCTCTGTACCTTGCAAAGTAAATTGGAACCTTTTTTTTGTGTCTGTCCGCCATCAGGTCGATCTGAGGAGTGCCCCATCTGCTTATGATCTCCTGAAAAATGCTGGTTTTTAGTTCCCAGTCCCCTGGATTGACGTGATGACAACTCAGGAAATCTGCCCTTACATTCTCTTTGCCCGCTATGAAGATGGCCGAGAGTCTGGTGACGTGAGCTTCTGCCCAATGGAGAACTTTGAAAGCTTCTTCCATCATGCTGCTGCTTTTTGTTCCCCCTTGCCTGTTGATAAAAGCTATTACTATCTTGTTGTCGGACTGAATTACCAGGTTTTTTAGATGAACCTTGTCCTGAAACTCTCGACATGCTAGTAGCACAGCTCTCATCTCCCTGATGTTGGAATGGAGGATGCTGACTGCTGTGGACCAAGTGCCTTGTGCATAGACTTGTTCTTAAGTAGCCCCCCAGCCGGAAGAGCTGGCATCTGTAGTTATAGTTACAGACTGTGGTATTTCGAATTTTTTCCCTTTTTTTAACCTTGTTATCTTTAGCCACCATCTTATATCTTCTTTCGCTTTTGCAGATAAGTAAATATTCTGCTAAAGTTTTTTGCTGTCCTTGTTCCATTGTCTCAAAAAGCACGCCTGGAACTTTCTTGTGTGCACCATTGCATGGTGAGCAGAGCTGCGGACATTAGACCCAATGCCTGCATACACTGTTCCGACGTGATCCATCTTTTGTGTAGCATGGGTGTTAGATGCCGCACTATGTTCTTTATTCTTGCCTCCGTCAGTGCTACTGACATTCGCCTGGTATCTATGATAACTGTCAGAAGCCCCACTGACGGACGCTGCACTAGCTCTTTTTCTGCTGGGCAGCGCCGTCGGCGGCTCCTGTCCGACGCTCAGCTGACTGACGCTGCCCCTGGCGTCTCCGTTGCCAGGCAGCGCAGTCAGGCTAGCATCTTTACGTAGCAGCCGGAGGCTTGTCCTCCTGGCTGCTCCTGATTGGCTGCCTCTCCTCTTTTCTTGCCGCGCTGTCTCTCCGGCAGCGCAGACTATAGCTGCAACGTGTGTCCATGTTCCTGCTTGCTTCCAGCCCTTAGCCTCGTTCCCTGCCTCGTTCCAGCCTTCCTACCTGTGTGACCTTTTTGGGGTATCACTAGCCTGTCATCCCTACTTACCTTTGGGGTTGTCTATTGTCCTCTACCTTGGCTCTCCACTACCTTTTCCCTCTGGGTTCTGGTTTATCTAAAAGGGTCCTCCGTTGTCTTTATTCCGGTGTTTCTCTGGCAGGTACTGCCTTCCTATTTTTGTTATGTGGTTTACTGGCACATAGTGCCTTGCTAATCCGTTTGCCAGGTACTGGCAGTATTATTTATATTTTGTTTATTGGCACATAGTGCCTTGCTCAACCCCAGGCCAGATACTGGCAATATTATTTTTTTTTTTTTATTTCTTTTTATTAGAAGTTCACATTGCATCCACAGAACAACATTGTCAACAGAAACACGTATTTAGATACATATACAATCGAGAAGACAGTCACATAGCATTTAGTCCAAAGAGAATTCGCACTTCTCGGCGTGGTATGTCCAACAAAGGCTGATAACCATCTGCCACAATTCCATAATAAGTATGACGTCCGTAATCTCACATTTACACGACTAGTTGGTAATATAAACAGTGCTATGTAAAGAAAAACGGTGCATGAAGCACTGGAATCCAACAGGGTCCCCAAAACCCAAGGGCCAGTTTTGGGAGAGCAATGCCTTTGGTAAGAGTTTATTTGAGAGTGAGATGGGCGGATTGTTATCCATTACCCTCAACAAAAACCATGAAGTATCACAGAAATCATTATATACTTGCTGTTTGGTGATTAAAGGGAGTTGATTTATGAATCTTTCCCAACATGCAAAGAGTCCCTCCACCTTTTTACCCCTATCCAACAACGCCTCTGTCCAGTCCATTTTGAAGATATGGTATAGTTTGTCTTTGAACATATCAAAGGCCGGTATATTGGGTGACAACCAAACCTGTAGAATTGTTTTCCGCGCTGCAGCGCTCAAAGCTAAGAGTAATTTTCTATCTCCTCTGCTAACCTTTTGAAGCTCTGGTATTAACCCCAGCAGAGCCCATTGAGCGTCAAAGGGAATATAGTTAACTAATTGGGAGGTTGCATAATTGCGGATATTTACCCAAAAGCCACGTACGATAGGACAGTCCCAGAGAGAGTGGTATAGATTAGAATCAGGAGAGCCACAACGGAGGCAGCTAGGAGAATCTATGAGACCTGCTTTAAAGCGTTTTTCTGGGGTTAAGTATGTGTGATGGTAAGTATTTAAAAATAATTCAACATACGTACTTGCCGGAAGGAGCTTGCAAGAATGGGTCAGCGACTTAAGGAGTCTATTAGTGTCTAACGAGGGGAACAATGTTGTCCATTGGGATAAACCCGAGGTGGTATCCTCATAGTTGTATAATTCTCTGATTATATTATAATGACAAGTTATTGCCCTTTTTGAGGGGGGAGCAAGTATCAACATTTTGTCAAATGGATTACATAAATCTTCCTGAGATAATTGGGTGAGGACCTCCTGCACATAGTGGATAGCCTGCAAAAATGCCATTGGGAAGCTAGTCAAACAACTAAATTTTTCAATTGCCTCCGAATAAGTGTATGGGCGTTTCAGTGGCCCATTGATTAATTGACCCACTGTGTTGACCCCCCCTAGTTGCCAGATTTTGAAATGGTGGGATCTAAGTCCCGGAAAAAAGTGAGGATTGTGAGAGAAAGGTAGGTGAATAGAATAATTGGTGCGCAATCCTCTTTTATGTCTCACCTTTCGCCACACTTTCCACGTGCTCCACAAAATAGGGTTTTCTTTTATTTCAGCAGAAAAAAAGGCAGGTGTGGAGTGGAGGAAAACAGGGAGCCCCATTTCCTCCAATAGTGCATTTTCCAACAGGGTGTTTGCGTATATTGTGGTACCCCTAAGCCAATCCCTGATGTAGCGTATATGCGCTGCCTGAGAGTATGCTGTTATGTCAGGGAAATTAATTCTCCCATTGGTTTTTGGCTGCTGCAATTTTTGCAAGCTGATCCGAGGTCGTTTTCCTTTCCAGATAAATTTTCTGAAAAGAAAATTGATTTTCTTAGTATCCCTATCTGTAAGGATGAGGGGAAGTGACTGTAAATAATAGAGGAGCTTTGGGAAAGTGACTAAATTTAATTAAATTGGCCTTACCCGTGAATGAGAGGGACAGATGCTCCCAATGTTTCAGCTCTTCCTCAATTTTTTGGATTGTTTTGCTGATGTTGAGATGGTATAGATTAGCCGGTAGTTTTGGGATTTCTACACCCAGATAGGGGAAGTGATCCTTGGCCCATTTAATGGGTAATGACCTGCCCCATGGGGGTATATGACAGGGCAATATTATTTATATGTTGTTTATTGGCACATAGTGCCTTGCTCAATCCCAGGCCAGGTACTGGCATCATTATATATGTTGTTTATTGACACATAGTGTCTTGCATTTATCCTTGGCCAGATTCTGGCAGTGTTCATTTATATTTATATTTTGTTTATTGGCACATAGTGCCTTGCTCAACCCCAGGCCAGATACTGGCAATATTATTTATATGTTGTTTATTGGCACATAGTGCCCTGCTCAATCCCAGGCCAGGTACTGGCATCATTATATTTATATGTTGTTTATTGGCACATAGTGTCTTGCATTTATCCTTGGCCAGATTCTGGCAGTGTTCATTTATATTTACATATCGTTTGTCGGCACATAGTGCTAGTTTTCTTGCCTGTTATAACTATCACTAGTTTGCTCTCAGTGCTTCATGTTATTTTGGGTCAGAGTTTGATCCAATTTCTTCTTTATCTAGACTTGTAGCTGTGTTGCTCTATACTCCACTCTAACCTTGTCCATTCTTCACCCTGGTGACCTTTACCTCCTCTTATCCAGTCCCAAACCTAACATTATAGTCCGCCAGTGATTAGGGAGGATTCAGTCACTATGGATCCGGAACAGTTAAGTCCGGCCCAGGTTTTGGCGAACCAAATCCAAGCATTATCACAGATTGTGCAGGAATTATCAGCCAGACTCACGGTTCAAGAACAAGCAGCAGCAGCAGCTCCTCAACCAGCAATTAACCCACCTTCCGGCAATATTCATGAACCGAAAATTTATCTCCCGGACCGGTTCTCAGGAGAGCGTAAGGACTTTCTCAGATTTAGAGAAAACTGTAAATTATTTTTCAAATTGAGACCCCACTCATCTGGAACTGAATCTCAACGCGTGGGAATAATTATTTCTCTTCTTCAAGGGGATCCTCAAACATGGGCGTTTGGACTCCCTCCTGGTTGTGCCGCCCTTTCGTCTGTAGGTTCTTTCTTTGAACTTCTGGGTCAGATCTACGACGATCCAGACCGAATCAGTTCAGCAGAGGCTCATCTGCGCAATCTTCGACAAGGCAAAGGCTCTGCGGAACAGTATTGTGCCGAGTTCAGAAGATGGGTTGCGGATAGCAATTGGAATGACCCGGCCCTCCGGAGCCAATTTCGGTTGGGTCTCTCCGATACAATCAAAGATTCACTCGTTCAGTACCCTGTTCCGGATTCAGTACCCTGTTCCTTAGAGACTCTGATGACGCTTGCAATTCGTATAGACCGCAGATTCCGGGAACGTAAACAGGAGAAAGAATATCGCCAAACTTTTTCTTCTAACATTCCACGTCTTACGTATGAGGAGACTGCCGAAC